>JAEMWC010000326.1:397500-400000 GCA_016490735.1 Pachyseris speciosa
ATCCCTGTGAACAGGAGCCCACCACTGTTGTGAATTAATGGCGAGAAATAGGGTATCGCATACAGTTATAGGGAATGGGACTGATGTATGAACATCAAAATTATTGTGTAGAAGCAAAAAAACAATCTAGTTTTCCCAACTACAGTTGTACTTTTTGATATTAATATTGAAGAAGCTTCTATTTCTGTAGAAAAATGCCACGCCGAGATAAGTGTATTGTGAAACCTAAGCAATGGGATTGCCATTTATAAAGAAAATATCACTTCACTTATTGATTCACGGTTTTAGTTTTGGAAACTTAACGGTTACGTTTTCCGATGGTTAATTTTTAATACCACTTTTCTCAATAGTTTTGAACAATATCAATGTGATTTTGAAGGCCGGAAGCACTACGTGGTATCATCTGCATATAAAAACAGGTACTAAATCGTTGTAAAATTGGGGTCCCATAATTCCATGAGCTTGCAACGGATTTTTCTGAAACTTCCCGATATACTTAATTCGCAATGATAAATTGATCTATGGAGGTGACGTAAACACGATAACTTGTTGATATTCCGTGACATCGAAGAAGTGGTCAATTGACAACTTGCCAAGCATGCCACATGGCTCGGCGCTCTCGGTATGACTTTGCTAAAACTCTATGGTTTGGAGCCTACCTAAGGTAAGGAATATTTTCTAAGCATTCAGTAAATTGACTTTAACTTCGTTGTTGATACCACCGTTGTATAAAACAAGGTTTTAATGTACAATTCGGCGATCAACATATTATTGTAACCGTCAAAATACAAGTTAGGTCAAATTTCAAAATATACACATGCGTTGCTTAACATTACGAGTAGACGCCTCCAAATTCAAAAGTCTAGCTTCTTCTACTTAAAAACATGTTAGTAAAGCAAACGTAAGCAACGAGAAACGTATTCCGGTGAACGAAAATAACATGTTAAGAGCTGGCCCGTTTGTTGATGTCCCATTGACATGAAAGGTCAAAAGGTCGCTCATATTACTCAAGTAACCTGTTTTGAAAATGCTCTCAGAATTCGCCGTTTCATTTACCCCAATTTTTTTTTTCGACCGATGTGAAGTTGAAATGACTGTTCTTTCCCGGAATATAGTCTTGTTGGGTAAGGCCATGTACCAGAGTGCTTTTTTGAGCGTTGAATTAAATTGCCTAAATTCGGTTGTCGCAAGCTCTGTTGCAGGACGTAAATTTTAAAATTCCGTCAAAAATTGAAGTTAATCTTTTATTTAAATTTGACACCGTTAATAACCAAAGTAAATAAGATATTTTGACTTCCTGGGTTAATCTTTTCATGAACGCTCTCGATATATAAGCAAGAGGTTTCAGAAAATTCCCAATTTCGGCGTTGATTTAGGCTGCCGCGATGCGCAAAATCCAAAAAAAAAAAATGCATAAAAAAATAAATAAAAACCTAAACGACCAGAAACATATATTTTTAGAACTAGTTCACTTTGGCCTTTATTTTGGCAAGGTTTAGGAAAATCGCTTTTTTCTATCTTGCATACCTTAGCTCCTTACACCAAACTGCTCTTAAAGCCTATAGGTTGTCATGGTGTTTACCCGGGTTAGCGCCAACCATGCTTCGAGCAACTGGGCCCAGGGAAGCTGACTACAACATTACAAACGTGTAGAAAAATTATTTACCCGGGATTAACTTCACCAAAATTTTATTTGTTTGGTATGCTAAAAAGGAGATTCAAATTAAGGTTTTTTTCTCCGAAATGTAGTTCAGAAAATCAGAAATAATAGTTCAAAATAGTCAGCAAACTGAAAATAAATGGTCATTGCCTGTACGCGAGTTATGTGCTTATGCTTACAAACACACCACATTTGACTGACAACACTAAACAGAGTAAATGCACTACACTTTCCCACATGTGGAAGTTTTTTGTCTTATTGATCACACACTCCACGTGGATTTGAAGGGAGACAATTTGTTGTCTTTGCACAACTTCCTCAGAGGTCATTTGACTTTTCGTTCCAATAAAATGTGGCCCGTGGAAAGTTGACTAATAAATGTTTTGGCACCCCCATGTGAGAATCCAATAAGCCCCTTCAGACTGGTATGCCGGTTTTTGTACGAGCTAAAAAGATCACTGTTTAAACGAAGACTCTTAGGTATTTGACAGCAGAGCTCGCTGCAATCAATTATGACCTTGGTAGAAGGATATTTATCCTTAAAATCAGCAGGCATATGGTCATTGATCTTTGCCCTTAACGGCCATACTGAAATAGTGCTGACCTTTGGAAACATAAAATTAATCCAGGCTTAATTGCCTTGGTCTTCCTTGTTCAGGGGCATCTTCATTATTTCTCTGATTCATATTTGCTACATCATGAGAAGGTGAATGCCACTAATTAATGTTTTCACCTTCTTTTCCTGGATTTAAATACTAAATTATACTCTTGAAAATGTCTCTATTGGGAAATCCAGAATAAAAAGCTAAATCTTTATCTGACTTCATAAATCTGTCGACG
>JAEMWC010000326.1:405000-422500 GCA_016490735.1 Pachyseris speciosa
ACCACCATCTTTAGGTGAATCTTCGCCAGTATTTCGAGCTTTGGTTTTGTTGTGTTCTAAAAATCGCCTCTTCATCCTCGTCTGATGTGAAGCCATCGTCGCACACTTCTTTCATGTCTGGTCACAACTGAAGGAAAAAGTTACTCTGCACGTGCAAATACCACGATACATCTAATTGTCTATTGTTTCCGTATGGTTTGCCGGAAAACAAAGAAGAACAAAGAGATCTATTGAAATTATCATTAGTGGCAATTGTTCAGCAAACCCGCTAGTTGGAAAACATCACATGCTAAAAAACAAACAACACAAGTCAACTATTAAAACAAAGGCAACTACAGAAAAAACTATGATAAGTGCAAAACGGGCCGCATTTCTCAGACTGCAAGTTGTTTTGCAGTAGTTCAGAGACCTGCTTGTTGAAAAATGCTTCGGGCGTGACTGCAATATATCACATATTGCTGCCGGCTGAAGTAACTATGTAATACATATGTTTTTTAAGGTTTGCCCGACCCCACCCCCTAAAATAGTTATTTTGTCACGATTCGACGTCCACCCGTGATCAATCCTCCCTCGTCTTCGCTTACATAGGGAGGACAAATGTTAGTGTTTGTTCATGCCACGGTGCATGTCCCAAAATGTGAAGGTAAACATCGTTTTGTGTTGCTGCCTGCTACTTTTATCCTTTTCTGCTCTGTATAAATTAATTTTTTTCGAATACCATTATTCCCCGCGATACCTCGTCGTGACAGGAAACACAAACAAGCCGCGAATTGCGGAAAGGCAGTGAATGAGTTATAGTGATATGGGAGAAAGCGGTCGATCGCACAACTCACTCGTCGATGGATTATAAACTGTATGTTAATCTAATGGACTATTTCCGAATTACCTTTGGCCTTTTTTTCAATGAGAGGTCTGGTGCGCAACCATTCGTATGCAAATGAGTTTAAACCTATTTTTCATATAAAAGGATGAGCACCAGGAATCGTTTTAAAAAAAAAAAAGAGATCAAAGGTAATTCGATAATTGCCTATTGGAATTTGATTATGCTTATGCGTTATTCAAACGTTCTTACTCACTGTATGTTTTATTAGTTATAATCAGACGAGGAGTCACTAACAGATCACCCAATGAAATAGTAAATCAAAATTTAAAGTCGTGAAAACGGCCAAAAGAAAAACAAAATAACAAATAGGCAAGAAAAGCCATGCTGTATATCACAGCTCCGACGTAGATAATCTATTGTAGTTTTCTCAATGTTACTGTTTTCGATCGGAAAACGACAGCCTTACGCCGAGACGTGGAATTCAAAATTGTTGCCGTACGATTGTAATCAGCGACTAATATCATTCAACAAATGAATTTACGAGTTAACTCACATGAGCCCCTTATGTTTTCTTCAAAGACACAAGTCCTTCATGGTAGCAACTTGACGTCACAGGTGGTCTTTTGGTTTTTTTAAAGTTCGTCGATCACTGACAACAGTCGTAACATCAATATTCATTAGGAACGGTGATCCTAAATTCCAGAGGGCTTCACTGTCGCACGTTTCTTTCAAACGCAATGTGGTGTTTAGCTTACCTTCAGATAATTGCTTCTATAGTTATCCCTTTCTCGCAAACAAATGCTTCCAACGTCATAAATCAGAATTGGAAAGGTATGTAATGCAATTTTATAACTTACACTCTCGTACTTAACAATATAACCGACCAGAAAGGCACTGTGTTACACTTGCAATTATGGCTTTGGTTTTGCTGTTGTAAAAAAAAAACAGATTGTTTTAAGAATATAATTTTTACATCGCTTGGTCGTTTTACACAGCATTAAAACCAAATTCTTTCCTTTAATTTGTTTTCGAAACAGCCGGCATGGTTTTCGAAACAGCCGGCACGGCATTCAATCAATTTAATACCATCATCCAGACAACCTTTTGATTTCTACGTGCACGAGCGTTTCTTATAAAATGGTTAGTGAAGTGAAACCTATCGTTAGGAACATTAACCGTCGCAAGATCTTTATCGCAAAGAACATGTTTGTTCTTTCCGAAGAGCCTTTACGTGTGGATAACACCCCGCTGACTGCACACTAATTATTCACGAGCAATGGCACCAGCGAGATGCGCGCATTTGTACCACGTGCCGTATTTTAAAATCCCAGTTAAGTACTCTTAGCCGTATTTGGACCAGATTTCGAAATACAGTGAACTCTCCTCCCGCGGACATCACGCTATTGCGGACAAAATCCAGATCCTAGGCGAAAGCTACCGGAGCTTTGGCTGAAAATGACTCCCGGTATAACGGACTCTCGATATTAAGGAAATATGGACACTTTCATGATACCAAACATATTTGTTGAAACACCTTCAAAAGTCTTCTGGAATGCTTATCTTTCCTCAATTTCTTCAGTGGCTGTACGACAGACTTTGCTTTTGCACGTGATGAAAACGTAAAGCTTTACGTTTTCATTGCTTGTTTTATTGATATGTGGGTACTTGAGCCTGAGCATTAGCTATGCCATGCTGATGCGGCCTAACAAGGCCGAAACAGCTGTCCATGGCTGCTAATGCTCGGGCTCAAACTTTGCTTTGGTAGATTTAAGGGGTAATGCCCGCTACCTTGTGGCCTTAGTGCCTTTAGAGTGGCTTCAGCTTACTTGATCACATTAATTTGTGAAGTATCTTTGCTTTTGCACGATCTGGTTATGTTTTACTAAGAACGTTTCCATGTTATTAAATGGCTTTGAGACTGATAACTAGGTTACGTGGTTTATTTAGGGTTACGAAATACGCAATAAAGCGTAGGCTTTTCTGGTGTTCGATTTGGCGTTCAAATGTCCGAATACGCCATCCAATAACTTTAAAGCTAATCCCAGAAACAACAGTGCAGAGAAACGTTCTTTTTGCGATTCTTGCTGATTGTTCAGCTAGAAATAGTAAAAAAATAATAATAGAGTTTTTATTAAGAATGAGTTGTTGAGGTCCCCTAACTGTGTCTTTCTAATTGTGGAGCAAGAGAGCTAACAGCCAAGTTCAGGTCTTGTGTTAAGTTTACAAATACAGAGGGCTTTTGCTTTAGAAAGGAAACGATTCCGTACATCGATCTTACGCAGGCGAAGGTGAGCATGATGTTATTCGTCGAAAAAGAACGTTTGGCAGCTCGGCTCCACCATGCAACAGTAAGTACTCATCATCATTTAGATAATCATCAATTGCTCTTAGCAACTTAGCTGTTTCCCTGAATGCGCAAGCGCGGAATAAGTGGTAATGTATCCAGGCAAATAATTTGGGTTTTACATTAAAAACTGAGCTCCAGTAAAACAGAAGAGGTGGTGGAAATAGTTCTGCACTTTCTAAAGAAAGTAAGCAGGAGGAATTCATCAATTTATCAATAAAGGACAAAATGCTACCATTTTTAAAACTTTAAGAACACTTTTACAGCCTATTAATCCCAATTTTGTACAAGATAGTCGCACAATTGTACTTATTGTTATGACTATAAAATCAATTGAACGTTCACACTCCAATTTTAGTCCAAAAAAACCAGGACTGCGAAACACAGAGAAATAAAAACGTCAACACCAAACTGAAAGGCAAAACAAAAAAAAAACAAAAAACAAAGCATAGAAAATTCACAGTTATGGATGTACAGCACACAGATCAGTCGGCATTGGAAGAGGGCTCTTAGATTTCTACATACATACGTCTCTCGTGGATAACAATGTAGCAGCGTTTCACGCGTATTGCAATTTCTTTTTTCTCTTACGTTTAGTGACCAATGGCGTTTACCTGGAAAAATGGGAGAGGATAGATTATAAACGCATCAGATTTCTGCTTGCCGATCCACGATATCCAAATCTGCCAAGTTACTCCATGTGCGTTCCTACATTTGAACAGCCCTCAAATTGGGGAGACTTCTTTGGGACACGTTTGAGAACTTACTTTGTTCCATTTCAGAGTGGGGACCACTACTTTTTCCTGTGTAAGTAACAAATCATGACAATTATAATAAATGTTCTCATCGATATGTGTGCTTTTAAGCCGCACCGCCTATATCAGGAGAACATTCTTGCGAAGTTAGGCTAAATTAGAGTAAGAAATAATGGCACATATAAAGGCATAGCAAGAAATCCAAGACAGTCAGAGGATTGAACGGGGGACGCGTATATTCTGATATTAAACATGGCAGGCGGACAAATGAAGGCTATTATTGTTGTTTACATGCTCTTAGCTCCGTTAATTTTAAGGATAATTGATCGAATCAATTTACCAAGTTTGAAATGATTTAATTGGTGTTACATCAGACTTGGGATAAATGAATATTTTCCTGTATTTCCTTCGGTAATTACTTCGAGGTTCGCGCTATTTTTCGAAATTCAGCCTGATCATCATATATCAAGTACCTAACTTGTTATGGGAAATACAACTGGCCACTGAAAACGCGTTAAAACAATATGGCGACCGTAGTGAAAAGAAAACAAACCTCTCGAAGGTGCATTTTTCCTCCGTAATGGCTTCGTCCCGGCTAATCTCGCATTTCTGGAAAATGCCACTATTTACATGAAAGAGACACCATGTTAAGGACGTTTTTTGGAGCCAAAAATATCATTTTTACAAGCTTTATCTCCTATCTTTTGAATAAGATCATGGGAAATTAATTTGGTGCAGTTGTTTCCTCGTAGCAGACTAAGAAAACCATGAAGGTAAGACATATTTAAAGGAACATTGAGAGGAAAGTGTGGCTAGTTTATGAGATTATTTCGATCAAAAAGGCACCATTTAAAACTATTTTTTCTCATATTTTACTCAATTAAAAAATGGTTTGAACTAGACTTTATCTTTTACAATTATGTGGAATACTTAGTTTTGTGCGGCTACGCCACAAAATGCAAAACAATATTATTTTCCCCTCGTTTCTTTTATATTTCGCCGCCATGTTAAATCCGTATGTGCGTGCTCTGCCCATGCTTGCGGCCATTTTGGAAGCCATGTTGTATGGGATTTCTGGGTATGGCTTATTTACTTATTACTTGCTTACTCGGATATCGCTAACTTTCAACATTACAGCCTCTAACGCTGGAAGCGAGCTCTTCATTAGTACAAATGCATCGGCCAGCGGAAAAACTCTCATTTCTGAAGTTGACGGAGGCTTCCCTTCGGAAAAATATGAATATGACAGGTGGGTAACAGTTACCAATTGAAAGATTGTCTTCCATGTTCTCTTACTGAATACTGTACACAGTGCACTTTTGAGATCAAGGAAAAGCTGCCAGCCAGTACGCTTGTGCGGTCTAGACTTTGTCTTAACCTCAAGAAAGGATCACTTCCTTGGAAAAGCTAGGAACCATCTCGTAAACAGTTTAAGCAATACAAAAGCCAATTACAATATTGTCATCTGAGTGGTGCGGAATGCAAGTGGCGTAAATAAGAAAGTATAATTGTATTATATTGTCATGCGTAATAAATCGGCCTCAAAATCACGGGTTTCTTGTGGATTCTTTAATAACAAGTAGTATTCATCTAGGTTTCGTTAATCCGTCGGTATTGTTAAGAAATTCAATTATACCAAACTAAAAATAAGTTGGTGGCGATTTACCCATAAATACACCAGAATGATTGATACTGTTTCAAACGTTCAAATACGAATAGAAGGGAAAAAGAGGGACAAACTTGTCAGCCAGATATATAATCAGGAAATAAGTTATTAACACATTTAAATACCATCATAGTGCGTTGACATTGAGTTAATTATGAGGTCTTATTCCTTCTGAAACGTGGCCATATTTCGATTCCGAATTCCCAATACAGTCCCTGTATAAAAGCTGGACATTAGGCCGGCAATAAAATAAAATAAAATAAATAAATAAATAAATCGACTTTGTTTAAAGAGGGTGACACTTAACAGTCGTTGACTGACAAACCTGTGGCCTCGAAATTCCGGATCGAATTGGATTTTGGAAATGTTGGTTTTTGAGGAGAGGGGGAAACCGGAGTACCCTGAAAAAAATCTCTCCGAGCAGAGTGGAGAACCAACACCAAACTCAACCTACATATGACGCCGAGTCGGGGAATCGATCCCGGGAAAACACTGTTATTACTACCATCATCATATATTATGATTTCTTACAACTTGTAGGTTCACAAATCAAAAATCTCTCCCAGTGTCCTTAAAGAAAGGAAATTATTACTACATGGAAGCTATAATGAAAGACGATCATCAACAAGATCACTTAGAAGTTGGTCTGGAAACACCGGACGGAACGTTTTATAAGGTGATACCCTCCCAGTTCCTATGGACATCTCCAAGCCTTTCTGCCTGTAAGTACAAAAAAAAAAGAAACCATTTATACACGGTTAAGAATTAAAGCTGCAAGCTTATGGGGCCATGTGGGAGAAATGCTGGTTTTTGAGGAGAGGGGAAAACCGGAGTACCCGAAGAAAAACCAACAAACTCAGTCCACTTATGACGCCGAGTCCGGGATTCGAACCCGGGCCACATTGGTGGAAGGCGAGCGCTCTCACCACTGCGCCAACCTATAAGTTTCACTTAAAATCTTGCCATACGCAGGAGCAGATTCTCAGTGAACTTTACCTCCCAATTCAAAACTTCGTTCGTTTTAGTACGATCAGAGGCCAAGGGAGGGACGGGAAGGGTCCTCTCAAGCTTCTTGCCGAAGAAGATATGATTCACTCTGGCCGAAGTCTTTTATTTACAGACAACCCGCACGCCTTTATTCCACTTGAAATTCTGGAAGCTGTATAGTGTTATGAAATCATAACCTGAAAAGAAACTTTATTTCCTTCAGTAGCTCAAAACTCCACTTACCAAGCCATTTTAATCAAGACAGCAGCACACGCCGGAGCAAAGGCTGGTTCATCATTTGGAGCAAGATTTGCAATGAAGAGTGGTGCAAAAGCTGGAGCCAAAGCTGGTGCTATGGCGGGAACGGAGGCTGGAGCATCAGCAGGAGCTACTGCAGGCGAGAGAGCTGCCATTGAAATGACGAAGAAAACGTTGGAAGATGCGTTAAACTCTCTTCATGGCGACGATTTGCATAAATTTAAAATCATCCTTCAAAATGGAAGCGTGGTTGCCGTGACTGGGCCTGGAATGGGGGGAGACGGTGCAACTGCTGCTGGTAGTAGTAGTGGTGGTGGTGGAGGCACTGGTTCATCAGCTGCTGGAGGAGCAGGCGGTGGAGGCGGAACTGGAGGCGCTGCGGGAGCGGGCGGTACAGCTGGTGCTGCTGGTACTAGTGGTAGTACGGGTGGTGCCGGTGGTGGCGGCGCAGAAGGTGGTGGCTTTGGCGGTCCTACAACAGGCGCTGTAGGTACAGGTGGAGGAGGGGGTGCTGGTATGAGTACAGGTGCGGGTACGAGCGCAGGTGCAGGCGCGGGAACGGGAACGGGCGCGGGTGGAGAGGGTGGTGCCATGGTTGTTGGTGGAGGAGCTTCTACTTTAGGGGTAAGTGGTACAGCTGGTGGATCAGTAGCAGCGGCCGCATCTTTGGGTGGCGGAACAGGTATCATCCCAATTCCTGGCGGATTTACAGCACAACGTCAGGTTACGCTTATCCCAAAGCCTGGACAAGATCCCCAAGCTGTTGCGAGAGCTTTAGTTTGGAGAGTTGGAGGTGCAAGTAAACGTACGTCAACAATTTTGTTTTACTGATACTGTTATATTTGTATGCTACAAAAAATTATCTTTTACAAGAACTTGAAAATGACCGCGGAGAGATGTAAACGTTTTTCTCTTTTATCGCTACCTTTTATTTCAGACAAATACCTTTTTGGTTTTATATTTAATTTGGTGCTAAAGATATTCTAAGCAGAGAATGGTACCACATTTAAGGACACATTACGGTCGATGACTATCAAGACCTTCACCTAATCTTAGTATCACCACGTCTTCAGTGTCAATCGGCATTGATATTAAAGGTGTACAGCGAGGTTGAACAAATAAAGGTCTTGAAGGTTTGCAATTTGAGACGGACATTTTCTAGTCTAGAGTAAATCTATACTGTAGGCATAAGGCGCTACTTCAAGTCCAATGTGTTTTAGGTAAGACCTGTTTTCTTAGTTAACTGTAAACTATGTTTTGAGTAAAATGCTTTTAACAGTATCAGAGACAGGTTCGCGTTCTTATATACAGCAATTTGAATTAATTTTGAGCCGTAAAGCTTACGGGACAAGACTGAAAAGGAACACGAGTGGTTGTAAATCTTAGCATTCTACATTTTTCGGCGATTTCAGCACCATAGGATGGAAGGAAGCATCCATAAACGTACCGGTAATTTTAATTAATCGAAATAGCTGTATATATAAATAGACGGGTTTACTGTGTTGAATTTTGTTCCACAGTCGTGGACAAAGGATTATATACGATCCACTCGATCGATATACCCTACCTGCAAGAGAACGGTACACTGAACTTCTGCTGGCAGGCACACAATGGCGACCTTGCTTTAAGGGATTTTTGCCAAGTCTTTAAAGTTCACATTCCCGGACTTTACAAGAGTGTTCCACAAAGAGACAGAACTGTGTCGTTTGAGTCGGTTTGTTTACCGGGATATTTCGTCAGGCAGAAAAACTACCATTTTATTCTTCAAAGAAGGGATGGTACAGACCTTTTTGGTAAGTATATACTGTATAGTCTTCAAAGTTTAAAGATTTTTTTCAGGGCTTCTTCAAAGAGTGCAAGCCACTGCACCTACTGAAAACCCACACCTTCAGCCACACACATCCCTTTTCATGTGTTACACTACCGAGGCGTAGAACAATCGAACACGATACTTGTGTTATATTGTATTAAGTTTTCTAGTTGTATTTAGTTTTCTAGTCATCGTTAAGTTTTTGAAAAGCTTTCTTTTAGCCTCCGTTTTCAAAAAAATTACTTTAGCAAGCGTTTTTGTCAGTGAGCGTTTCCACTATATTTATGCATGCATGTAAGCATGAATGTAACACAAAAGGCTGTTTTCAGGAAAAGTCTAAAAACGGTTAAATGTGAACGGTCCTCAGATACCTTGTCATTAATAATTCCAGTGCATTTATTTTGCAGTATAGTTACATGCGCTTGCTTCTCCGTGCGTCCATACAAGAGGTCGCTCAATAACTCTAAAGAAGTTTAAGTAATTATCTCATATTTTCAAGAGTTAACTTAATAAATGCAGCATGATTATTTCTTTCTTGACAACCTTTAGCCGCTCGATAATTTTCTTCTATCATACTTTTCAAGGAAACCTCTTGTAGAAAAGGATAACCAATTGACAATTATCGCTTAATTCTAGTTGATTGATTCAGTGCTCATGATTAGCTGAGCGCTATCCAGATATTACTGATTTCATGGTTTCATTTCGTCCTCTTGCAGATAAAGACAGCTCTTTCACTGTGTATTCTGTGATGAAGTTTCCTAGAAATCTCCTGCTGCAAAGTATGCACAAGGATTGGTACATCTGCCAGACAAAGGTGAAGTCCATGCACGAAAAAGCTGACATAAACCTCGACTTTTATAACGGCGAACCGGATGTCCTTAATCGCTGCACCTTTTTGTTCCATCCGATATCGCAAAATGAGAATAAGTATAAAATGTGTAAGAATGTGGTGGGACCAGTTAAACACCCCGCCATAACTGGACAACGTTTACCTCATCCTCCTCACTTAGTTCCGAAAACGACGCCAGCTCCTGCCCTGCCTTCTTGCATCCCCGTATGTCCGGCGGGATCGGTGGGAAGAACACCCGAGGAGCAGGAAATCGTTGGACCCTCCATTCCCATAATTCCTGGACCACCTGTAAAGCCTACAGATAGGAGTAAGTGGTCAATTATTATATTTGCGTCATTATATCCACTTAAAAATATGATAAGCAGAGTGCGAGGTTTGCTACAAGCAACTAAATGTTCGTTTAGACGAAGAAAATAGAGGAAGCAAGTACTGATTGCAGCAACAGGCTTGCTTGATTGGTTTGCAAAGTAGTGGAGGCCAAACCTCCCCTGATTAACCAACATTGCGTTGTTTACAAATTTTCATGTGATCTGTGTGATACAGATTATGTTGGATATACATCCCGACACCTCTTTCAACGCATAGCCGAACATAAACAAACTGCTATTGGTAAACACCTGAAAGAAGAACACAACCTGTAAGCAACTAATCTACAAGACCAGTTTACCATTCTAAAGAAATGCCGCACAAAGTTTGACTGCTTGATCTACGAGATGCTTTTTATCAGGAACATAAAACCAAAACTTAACACGCAGTTGAATTCAGTTCGCGCCAAACGTTTTACATAAAAGTGTTTTAAAAATGATTTTACATATTTAAGTGTTTTTAACACCCTCTTTTTATCGTTTAGCGCATAATTTTACTTCATTATCCCCCAAAGTGTGTGTGTGTGTGTGTGTGTGTGTGTGTGTGTGTGTGTGTGTGTGTGTGTGTGTGTGTGTGTGTGTGTGTGTGTGTGTGTGTGTGTGTGTGTGTGTATATATATATATATATATATATAACCAAAAAGTGGATTGAAATCCTCATCATATATATATATGATAATTCTTGTTAGCCCCAACATTGAACTTGAGAATGACCGTAGAACGGTCGAAACGTCGTTCAGTCTTCATATCGCTACTTTTTATTCTAAAGTGTTTCAAGGAACCTTTTATTATAAGACATTATCATTATCATTATTATTATTATTATTAATGTTCCATTTTCGTATCTTTTCGGCGCCGGCCACGCATGCTATGTAGAAGCCAAAAATGAACACTTAGGTGACGACTGGTTCAATTCTGCATTTTCTTCCCATAGAGATGTGCGTGGCGCTGAACTTTGTCAACAACTTTGGCTTGCCATTTAAACTCTTCTCTTCTCTAAAACAAGAGGCCTATCTTGTCACCGGATCTGGTTTTAAGCTTAAGCTTCTGATAGATAGACCCGAACTACACAGTCACGTGATATTCTATGCTGAGGATCCATCAGGGAAAAATAAAATGCTTCTGAATGGAGAGCCAAGGATTTCAGAGCCAGCGGTTCCTGGCTGTTCTGAATTTTTAACAGTGTTAGTTACGTCAGGTGCAGGTATTTGACAAATTACTTTAAAAACAAATTAAAACAAAAAAAGTTAAAGTTAATCTATTGAAACTCTTATGTTTTATAACCAGTGTTAATAACGTGATATTATCGTTGTCGTACATGCAATTTTAAAGATATGAGAAGCAGCCTTGATGTCAATAATCCCTATGATCTTAGCCATTTGGGGTAATTCAGGTAATATACTACTCGATTTCTAGGAAAATTGCTGACTATTTCTTTAGCTTACCAACCTTCGCCCTACCTTCATTTTATCATTGACCTGACACATATTTCCTGTAACTATAAGTACACAAATCTCCCGTGTTTAATTGTTCAAAACCTGGTTTGCGTTGGGTTGTGAAGGCCTTCCTCCCACCCCTCTTAGACTTGAGTAAAAGTGGTGGGTTTTGATCGTTGTACCTACGCAGCGATAAAATAAAAGATCTGCTTAAGGCGGTTAAACGCAACTATTTTTTTCGTACCTCTAAGGGCCTAACACTGAACAAACCTAGGGATAATCATTAATTTAAACCACGCCAGCAAAGCCACAATGCTGGTAAAGTGTTGGGTCTCTTTCGAAAGTTTTTGACAGCATCTATAATTTAAATGAAACTGGAATATAATACGATTTTCTTAACAGCTTTCATTGACATGCACTTGCCTTACTAGGAATTTCACCAGGACTTCCACCAAGTGGCGTTTCTGAGGCTCCAGTTTCCCTCGCCCTCTCTCCACCAGGCACCCCTTCTGCACCACCTCTAACTGGTACACATCCCCCGCACCCTCCCCTCTCTTATGCACCATCAACTGTACCTTCTTCCGTCTCAGCTTCAAGTTCAGCTCCAGCTCCTCAGGCTCCAGCTGCAATAGAAACCACATCTCATGGAGGTATTTGGTTTTGATGTAATTGCAGTATCTGGTGAGATCTGAAAGAGATGCATCGAGGTTTGGCAAATAGAGGCCTGAGAGCCGACATTTTTTCATTGCCTTTTTTTTTTTAATTAAATGTAAAAATGGGATTTGCATTAAGAAATACACTAGTTAGTACCATTTGTACTAAAATTAATTGCAGTTCTTTTCCCAAAGAATAGAAGGTACTCAATACGAAGATTCCATATCACCCTCAAAGAATCAATTGGCTACGATCTTTACAGTGCGGCCAGCCCTCCATCAATGACAGTCACTGATAAAGAAGGAATGGAACATAATTCCATTAGCAACGTGTACGTTTCACAAAACGAAAACAAAAAATAGTCCAGTTCGCTTAAATATATAATGCGACAAACTAATTTACCTTATATCATATTACAAACCTTTCTCTTTGCGACTTCGAAGCAACTATATACAATTTTTATTTAATCGTTTTCTTCTGAATAGGTCATCCAGCAGTTCATTATCATTACTATTATCATGGCAAAAAGGCACCAACAATAATTTCCGGTAAGCAACATGAAAGTATTTAAGTCTTATTGACTTGAGAAAGTAGGTTGAAACAATTTGTTATTTATTTATTTATTTATTTATTTATTCATTCAGTATTTCGTTTCCCTGAAATTCAACCGTTCTGCATCCACTAGCCATGAAATTTCAGTATTGTTTTGAAATCTCATTGAAATTGAGTAATTTACTTTTTTCTTATGACTTTACGCAGGATGCCCTGTTATCTGCGCAGAATCAGAAGAATGCCATCCTTCTTGTCCACAAGCTTGCTGTAAAAGACACTTGGATAAAGTTTCATCTGAGAATCTCGAAAAAACCTCAGCAGTGTAATAACGGAGAGCAGGTTGTTCACCCCACCTCGCCAGACTTCAAGCAAGCATGTATTCGATTTCCTTTTTCCCCCACTCTCAAGCAAAGGGGAAACATTGTGCAAAGCATAGATCGATCGTAAAACTGGGTGAAGTTGGCATAAGAAATTAAATTGTTATTGTATATTGGGCGATATTTGTAAAATCAATGAAACGAAGTTGTATTTCACGAGGAGAAGGGAAGCTGTTCATGAAGGACAATACCACTCTATGCAGCTTGTTGGTTTTAAAATTTTGGATTAACCATGGGATTTAGTCATCGCTTTGATCGGCTTAGCAAATGATTGCCGTTATTTGATACTGTGGTACTATCATTTTCTGCGATATTTGTTCATTTGAACAAAATGTGGTGGTTACATGTGAAAGATATCACAGGCCAGAAAAAGAACTGCTGTCACGGTCCGGCTATTGAAGTAATTTGTCAGTTCCTGTAATTAAAATACATACAAAGAGTTAGCAAATAAAGATAAATGATGTTCATTTGATTTGATTGCCTTAAGCTTTAAGGTAAAAAAAAAAAAAAAAAAAAAAATATATATATATATATATATATATATATATATATATATATATGTTTATGTATGTATGTATGTATGTATGAAAATCAACAACTAAGTAATTAAGTGAAAATGTGGCTCAGCCAGGAATCGAACCTGGGTCTCCAGATTACCGGTCGGATGCCTTAACCACTTGGCCACTGAACCAACCACACTGGGTTGACACATATTTTTACTGTACAACACATACACAGTGTGGCCTTATTTTTATGGTAAGGTCCTAGGAGACAATTTCACACATTTTCTGCAACCAGGATCACGTCACTACTCCCCGATCGATCGGCGATGCAAGGCCATATCCCCCTGGAAATTAATTAAGTACAGTAAGGTAGGGAGGGGATATATTAGCAACTGATTGCCTTAATTACTTAGGATCACCAGCCTATTCCCTCGGGGAGTAGTGACGTGATCCTGGTTGCAGAAAATGTGTGAAATTGTCTCCTAGGACCTTACCATAAAAATAAGGCCACACTGTGTATGTGTTGTACAGTAAAAATGTGTGTCAACCCAGTGTGGTTGGTTCAGTGGCCAAGTGGTTAAGGCATCCGACCGGTAATCTGGAGACCCAGGTTCGATTCCTGGCTGAGCCACATTTTCACTTAATTACTTAGTTGTTGATGTCTGTTCCCAAATTAACCTTGTCTGTTTGTATTTCTCAGAAATCGCTAATGAATCGCCATCCAAACGGGAATAGGCTGGTGATCCTAAGTAATTAAGGCAATCAGTTGCTAATATATCCCCTCCCTACCTTACTGTACTATATATATATATATATATATATATATATATATATATATATATATATATATATATATATATAGACAAGGTTAATTTGGAACAGAAATCAACAACTAAGTAATTAAGTGAAAATGTGGCTCAGCCATATATATATATATATATATATATATATATATATATATATGGCTGAGCCACATTTTCACTTAATTACTTAGTTGTTGATTTCTGTTCCATATATATATATATATATATATATATAATATAGAAAGGTAATGAATTGAAGTCTTCATCAGCTATTAAAGTGCTCAATAGATAAACTAGAGCAATATGTCTATTTTCAGAGTTGGATTATTTGGTCGAAGACATTTATTGCTACTCAGAGTTTCATGCTTCTTGCGAAGCAATCATCAGGCAACTGCCAAACATAACGGATACATAAGAATATATACAAAATTTGAAAATTTGAAAATACAGAACAATGCCTAGCGGCGTGACACGTAGACGGATATGATTGGCTAATCTAAGCGAGCACTGTCTTTAAGAGGAATTTCTTGGAATGTCTACACGTAGATACCAGTTCGCTTCTATTGTTTAGTGTTGACATTTCGGGTTTACATATAATAAAGTATTTTTCCCATAAACACAAATTGCAACGCTTGTTTACATTTGAATATGACCGGGTCTGTTTTAGCTTACGCCATTTGATGTTGTAGGTAATATTCTTATCCTTTAGGTTCCAAATATATTTACTTAACTCGGTTGCGTGTTTATACCGCTCGTTCCTAAATGAGCATACATGGTTTCTGTATCTTAACTTGAAAGTTGTGTCACAAAGTCCAAGGTCATATTCAAATGTAAACAAGCGTTGCAATTTGTGTTTATGGGAAAAATACTTTATTATATGTAAACCCGAAATGTCAACACTAAACAATAGAAGCGAACTGGTATCTGCGTGTAGACATTCCAAGAAATTCCTCTTAAAGACAGTGCTCGCTTAGATTAACCAATCATATCCGTCTACGTGTCACGCCGCTAGGCATTGTTCTGTATTTTCAAATTTTCAAATTTTGTATATATTCTTATGTATCCGTTATTTTTGGCAGTTGCCTGATGATTGCTTCGCCATCGACGGCCAAATATACAGACCAAGTACTAAAGAATGATTTCAAGACGGGATCACCGAAACAGATAAATCATTGTCCAAGTGCTTTGACTTGACCAGAAACCGGACCTAAACCAAGTATTTATTTTTTATATTTGAGTATGTTTATTGTTATTGTTGTATTTGCATTTATACGTGTAGATTTACCTTCCTTTTTAGTTGTTGCGAAAGGGTTAATGTTTTTGGTCAATTTTATTCGGAACCTGCGATGTCAGCTAATTGTTTACAATATTAGATGTCTAAAATAACTATATCTTCTTTAAACGTAAGAGGGTTGGTTAATAATGATAAAAGAAGAGAATTATTTCAGTGGCTCAAAAAGAAAAAGTTTTCGATTTACATGTTACAAGAGGTTCATTGTACAACGAAGTCCTCCGGGGTTTGGGCGGCTGAATGGGGCTACACAGCCTTTTTTAGCGGCGAGGGAAGCAACAAAGCAGGTGTCGCTGTTCTTTTCAATAACAATTTTTCTTTTAAAATATTAAAACAATTTTGCGATAAAGAAGGAAGATGCATTATTATGGATCTAGAAGTCGGCGAGCTGACCTTGACAATCTGCAATATCTACGCCCCCAACAAAGATGATCCGGCTTTTTTTGAAGCTGTTTTCAAAGAAATGTTGTCCTTTAGGTGTGATGAAATAATTCTCGGTGGCGATTTTAACCTTGTTCTGGACATTTTAAAAGACAAAAAGGGGGGAGTACCAACCACACATTCGAACTCTTTAAAAGTGTTGAAAACTTTCCAAGACAATTTAGATTTAACGGACATATGGAGAGACCTAAATCCGGAAGAAAAAAGATATACATGGAGACAGAGCAAGCCCGAAGTGCATTGCCGCCTAGACTTTTTCTTGGTAAGTGTAAGTATTGCGGGAAGAGTATCCAAAGCTGATATCCTTCCCGGTTATAAAACGGATCATTCTCTGTGTAAAATTGACGTGAATTATCACTCAAATAAAAGAGGACCAGGTTTCTGGAAACTAAACTCCGCGCTTCTGAGCGAAAGCGAGTATATAAATGCCATCAAGGCGACAATTGCCCAAACAGTCACACAGTACGAAAATGACAAAGAAGTAGATGAAGTGCTATTATGGGAAATGATTAAACTTGAAATTAGAGATACTTCAATAAAATATGCTAAGGCTAAAATGAAGGAAATGAGAAAGAAAGAAGACGGTATTGAAAGTGAAATAGCCTTATTAGAAAGGCGATTAGAAAAAGATTTAGGTAATAACATAAAAACCTGCTCTTGTCGAACAACTAAAGCTCAGGAAAAAAGAATTGGAAAGTATAATCGAATACAAAACAAAAGGTGCTATCATCAGATCTAAGGCAAGATGGTACAATGAAGGTGAGAAAAATAGTAAATATTTTTTGAATCTTGAAAATAGACATTGTAAAAGAAAAACGATTACGCAGATTAAGGGAAACAATGGCTTACATCTAACGAACGATCCAGATATCTTAGAAGAATGTAATTCCTTTTATAGTTCTCTTTACACCTCGAGGCTTTCTATGGCGATAACGGAGGAGCTACAGAATTTGTTTTTTGATCAGGATCTCCCAAAACTCAATGATGATGATAAACAAAAATGCGAAGGACTCCTTACAAAAAAGGAATGTTTAGAAGCGGTTAAGTTAATGGAATCTGGCAAATCGCCAGGAACGGACGGCCTTCCCGCAGAATTTTACAAGGTATTTTGGAATGATATCTCTTCATACCTCGTTAGCTCTTTGAACAAAAGCTATCAAAAAGGCAAATTAGCTATAACGCAAAGGAGGGGTATTAGCTCTTTAATCCCTAAGAAAGACAAGGCACTCGATGAATTAAAAAACTGGAGACCCATAACTTTATTAAATTGTGATTATAAAATAGCATCCAAGGCAATTGCATCTAGGCTGAAGACTGTGCTACCAGGCCTAATAGACAATGATCAGACGGGATTTTTGAAAGGCCGTTCTATCACAGAAAATATTTGTCTAATTAATAACGTTATCGCATATACAGAGTCTAAAAACATTCCCGGAATGCTTCTTTTTGTTGATTTTGAAAAAGCTTTTGATACAATTGAATGGTCTTTTGTTCAGCAAACGTTACTTTGCTTTGGTTTCGGGTCGTCTCTTATTAATTGGATCAATATGTTCTATTGTGACATCCAGAGCTGTGTTGTGAATAA
>JAEMWC010000326.1:432500-437500 GCA_016490735.1 Pachyseris speciosa
GCGTTGCAATTTGTGTTTATGGGAAAAATACTTTATTATATGTAAATCCGAAATGTCAACACTAAACAATAGAAGCGAACTGGTATCTACGTGTAGACATTCCAAGAAATTCCTCTTAAAGACAGTGCTCGCTTAGATTAGCCAATCATATCCGTCTACGTGTCACGCCGCTAGGCATTGTTCTGTATTTTCAAATTTTCAAATTTTGTATATATTCTTATGTATCCGTTATTTTTGGCAGTTGCCTGATGATTGCTTCGCAAGAAGCATGAAACTCTGAGTAGCAATAAATGTCTTCGACCAAATAATCCAACTCTGAAAATATACATATTGCTCTAGTTTATCTATTGAGCACTTTAATAGCTGATGAAGACTTCAATTCATTACCTTTCTATATTATATATATATATATATATATATATATATATATATATATATATATATATATATATATATAGTACAGTAAGGTAGGGAGGGGATATATTAGCAACTGATTGCCTTAATTACTTAGGATCACCAGCCTGTTCCCGTTTGGATATATATATATATATATATATATATATATATATATATATATATATATATATATATATATATTGGAAACAGCGGCAAATTATGGTTTCAAAACCCTTGTGGTGTAGATCGGCTGTTACCGTCCATGAAAGTTCTTGTAGGTTTAACATATCAACAACTTCCGATCGATTTTAGCTCTCGCTTTTGAGCTAATTTATACCGAACTTGTGGCGGAATTGCAGCTGGAATTTGTTGTGCTCGAAACCTTCCGCGATGGAAACTCACATGCTGTTGCAGAGCAACCTCGTTGATGTTATTTGGGACTGAACAATATCACTTCGAACTCAGAGTCCGAACTGTTGCTGAACTTGTCAAATATGGTTTTAGGTAGCTTTAGGAGAAGTCGTTGCTACTATGGAATCGGAGCTGAGATTCGTATGGCATTGCTACCTCAGGTTTAATACAATTTCTTTTTACGTGTCCAGTACCTGTAAGATACTTTATCTTCAAGTGATGAGCTTATATTTCTGTAACGGCCAATTCGTACAATTCGTCACACTAGAGATATGAATGTTCATTCAATTGCAGACACTTGTGTCTCGTGAACTGCAGTTTTATAAATTAAGACTTGATTTTGATGTTTTCGTATTGGTATAATTCAAGTCAACTGTCGCTTAAAGGGCAGTGTCACGAGAATTTTGCTGTTTTAGGTCAATTCCGTGCAAAAATCATTACTTTTATGCTTTACTCATAAACAGAATGTTTCTGTCTACGACGAAGATATGAAATGAAGTTTATAAGAGAGGAAGATGTAGCATCAAAACTTGAACAAATTGGCCAATTTTTCAATCCATTTCCATCCTTGCCATCCGTAGCAACAGGCGACAGGAAACAGTTTCAGGACCTTCAAATAGTCCATTATTTTTGGAATTCGATTGATGCGAAGACACCTTCTAGCTTTTTATAAAGTTGCCAAATAGCGTGACACTGCCCCTTTAATGTATGCTCGAGGAAGCTTTTAGAGTGGAGTACGCTTCGGATTTTCCAAGGTGAGGGTGTTTCGGCAGCTAATTTCGCGCCAACAACGACAGAGACATTTGTCTCACTTTTCGGATTTTTGTCTAGGCCTCGCTTTTTCGTCCGGACAACGTGACCCGAACAAATTGACTGAGAAGAAACAGAGAAAGGCCTAGCAACTAGGCAAGATCCTATACAATACTGCTGATCTTCTAACCGTTACGCAGCACAAAACGTTTGATATGATTCCCTTGTAGACGCCTGAGGGTTAACAATTGAAACTGTTTACTCTCTGATTGAGAATAGGTCATCGACTGATGTTAACTACAGCATGGGTGCCGATGTGAAATTGTGGCTATATGGAGCTTGAATTGAAGCATGTGCTCGGTTTCAAAGTGAAGAATGGAATATGCTGCGACTTTCTGCTGCCTTATAGCCTCGTTTATTCGTGTTTTTTAAGTTTCGCCTCAAAGGTCAAATTGGTGGGCTGTAAATTGTAAATGCCAGTTTCAGTGGCTTTTGTTCGGAAGAGAATTTAGTGGTACGAAAAATATAGATCTTATATGTGTCTCGGGACTATCGGTCCGATACTTAGTATTTGTTTTAAGAACATCAAACTTCCGTGAGCAACTATCTGGCGATAGTCCTTATATAACCAGACAATAACACTATTTTGTTCAGATAAGGCAGTCATGAATGAACCTTATCGCACAGCGGAATGAAAGAGAAACCTTGCACCAGATCAAATAGAATCTAGAGTGGTTAATTTTGTAAAAAATTCAAGCGAGGATAAAAGGTTCAGGAAAGAGAAGATTGTAAACTCGAACTTTTTATCAGTTGTAGGAATTCAAAACATGCCAATTTGCTTTCCAAGGGTATAGATTGATCCCAAGTCTTAAATGTTAGGAATAAGTTCTCCTGGGAGAAAGATGATCTTTAGCCTGGTCTATCCGTACATAAGCATTCGAAAGTTCGCTTCTTAGGATCTAACATTTGTTGTAAGAACCAAATTGCGGTGACGAAAGGAAGACGTTAGATAAGAATGACCTAGACCAGATTCAGTGATCAGCGGTTTCAGTGAAAACATGGGTTTGTGGGGGATGCTCATTTTCGCGGGCTCATAAAAGATGGTTGCAGTCCTTGTTATCGAAGGATTTCCATGCCCATAGCTTCTCAAAATAAATAGAGGGTCATCACGGCCGCCATGTTGGAGGTACAAAACAGAATAATGATCTCCCTTTGGGAAATAAGTTTTATTATTGTGTAAATAATTTTTACTGTTTTGTACCTCCAACATGGCCGCCGTGAAAACTC
Organism: Pachyseris speciosa; assembly: GCA_016490735.1. NCBI lineage: Eukaryota > Metazoa > Cnidaria > Anthozoa > Scleractinia > Pachyseridae > Pachyseris > Pachyseris speciosa. Next base: position 435,345 of record JAEMWC010000326.1, read on the forward strand.
TCCGGCTCATTCTTTTGTTTTATTAGACAGCGAAAAAACCTTCATTCGAATGAAAATAAATATCATTGACAAGAATTAACGCAGATAGAGTGAGAGGTTTTAGTTAATACTTGCAATTACAAAGCAAACGATGTCAGTTAAAGTCATCATGGATTTCAGTTGGCATTCGAGCGGACCAAAGTGTAATAAAGTGATTGTTGACCATCACCGAAAACTACTCGACTATCGTTCCTATCACATTACAGCCAAAGTAAACAAGGAAATCTCTAATACAGCACAGCTAAAGCAATGTACAAGGAGTGACATATAATAACCTCTAGAGGCAATTTCAGTAATGCGATAGCCCACGACATATTTGAACTTCAAGCAATAAAACAAGAAAGGACGGATTGAAATTCATCTCGGTTCACTGGAATCGAAGGGGCATTACATCATGGCAAAGTTTAGTGGCCGGCCACCGGTGTCTTTTGTAACAGGTGGTTCCAAGCAAATAAATTTCAAAGACATAGGAAATTCGATTATTTAGCAGGAAGCAAATGAATTCTGGTTTAGTTTAGTCTACAAAACCATGTTTGAAGATCAGGAGAAGCCAAGCTTAATTTTCATGTCTTGAACATGCAGTATGAGAAGTATACTTGTGCTGCTTTGTGTGGTTTTCCTGTGTGATTTTCGTGGAACCAGTTTGGCCGTGAAGAGAGCCAAAGGTAAGCCGCACTCGAGGTGCACCACGGTTTGTTATTATCTAAGCGGAGGTATTGTTATGTTTTGACTTATGAAGGATTCGTTTATGTAACGGTAGTCTAAACATCATTGGTATTGACGAAGTTGATGTTTCATGTGAATCAATTTCCCCCATAACTATTCTTTCCGTTTGCATATTCGAGCACACGGTCGGTAGACTAACTTCACATAAGAAACTCTAGCCTTTATGATCTTGTCTAAACCCTTGGAACCTTAAACGCAAAGATCATTGTGGTATACGGTTGCTATATGAGTAAGAATTTCGACATGGTGCAATTTTGATAGACTGTACGTGGATAGTTTAAACTAAAGAATGCAATATTTGTCTGCCACAGTGATGCCATGTGACTGGTAATTTCACACCTACAAATAAGGTGTTCAACACATTCACTGCATGGTGTCACAATTTAGGGAATATATTATGCAGTTAGAAAATCGATGGATTTAACGAAGGGTACGGTACAAAGACCATGATTTACTTCAAATAGGTTTCTACGATCTTTTATTATTCTCGCAGACTACTAGTCGAATATTTTACTCTCCTAGCTGAGTTACAGTCCTGCTAACCCAGACATTACCAAGAAAGTACGACTGACCGAAGAAATTGCTTACCCGACCGTTGATTCCTTTCTTGAGTCCGCTCTCGAAGTGAAAACTAAAAACTCAACTTTTATATCAACTAGTACTTATTGCATGATGAAACTGCTGCTTAACATTTTAAAATATGCTGTTAACATAGTTGTGAATCTACCAAAGATTAGACCACCTGATACGCTGGGACAATGGATGTTTAAAAAGGCCAGAAGACACTAAAGGAAACTAGTAACTAATAAAAGTGGCCTAAAAAAATAGGTAACAAAGAATCAATGCAAGGGTACGAGAAGAGACCAAATTGTCTTGAAAGCCAGGAAAAATGCCAAAAAGGCTTCCAAATTCATAGCAAACTAAGTACAGAAAAAACTAAGCAACATTTTTTACAATAGCAGTTTACTCACTTAACACTTGTCAACTTTTGAGGTTATGCTGTTTTAACAACATAACCTCTTGTTAAAGTGCCTATGAAATGAAAAAATAATTTCTGTTCATTTGAAAGGCTTTTCAAAATACAGAAGAATGTCGTTTTCCTTTTTGGAATATCTGTTTTTGATCTAGAGATATTAACGTTTTTCTATTATGCAAATTAGGAAAGTGATAACGTCATAAACTGTGCAAAATGGTAAAATACTGAATCAATAATATCTCTAGGAATATTGGAGCAGTGTTCTTCAAACTTGGCACAAGAAATGTACACCACAAAAGAAACAAAATGACAACTGTGGCGCTGTTGCCATGACAACACTTTTGCGGCTGGTCCTGTCTTAATAAGAATTGAAATTCCCAGTTTTTGTCTTAACCAAGGATCGTCCACCCCCAGC
>JAEMWC010000326.1:450000-477500 GCA_016490735.1 Pachyseris speciosa
GACAACAGACGGAAAAACAACTCAAATCAGCCAACCAGGTCAGACGGGACAAACTACAACAGGACAATCTGGAGCAAGTGTCACAGCTAAGGCTAATGCTACCATTACAGTGCAACAGTTGAAACCACCCGAACCACCAGGAGCCCACGAGACGGGTCACCCAGGAATCTATCACGGTGCATTCGTCTACAACAGGCAAAACCCATACTATATACCACCTAAGACTTACAATCCGCATACTATAGCCAGGCATCCAACGTTTCTGGACCCACGGGGACTCGCAAGAGTGAGTAAGTGACAATGGGCTGTTGCATTATTTGAGCCATTTTATTTTATTTAGTCCGTTCCAGGCATTAAGTTGTAAACGGAGGGCGATAGTACCGGCAGAGCGAGGCGAAAATAAAGCGGCGAAGAATGGAGGGGGGCATGGGACGGGCGGCGCCTCCAGAGTCGTGTGTTCCATTTTCCCCCTCCATTTTCGCCACTTAAGTTTGGCCTTGCTCTGCCGGTACTATGGCGCTCCTTTACTACCTGAACGCCTGGAACAGGCTATAATTTATTTATTAGCTTCGTCGGGAAAAAAAATAGTTACATCAGATTGGAAAGGTGACGGCAACAGCGTAGGCCAATTACTGCGAAGGACCCAATTATCATTTTTACTCAATGCTGCAGCGAAACTATCTAAAATCATATATTTGAACTGCGGGTTAAAGAATGAATATGTGAGTGATCGTCGCAGTTATGACTTAAGGAGTAGTGAAAATAAAGCCTGAAAAGGCTTGTACGGGAGTTGAACCTACGACCTCCGCGATACCGGTGCCGAGCTCTACCAACTGAGCTAACAAGCCAACTTGAGCTGGTTCGTAATAAGCCCGTGGGTAATGAATAAGTACACGCACCGCTGTTCTCTTCCATGTACTAACAAAGTATACAGTAGCACTTCAGTACGATGGCTTCTGTAATTTTGAGTTCAAAGTGATGAAATATAAGTACTGAATATAAGTGATATAAGAGAATGAATATATGAAAATCATATATTTGAACTGCGGATTTATGATTAAATGTGACTGATCATCGCAGTTATGAACACTACTTAAGGTGGCTTAAAATGGTTTCGTAATTTTTAAACACCAACTCTTTGATGGATCGATACTCCCACAATTTTTTATTTGTTTTCTTGAACTTGGTATCAACAAAATTTCCCAGTTATTTCTCAATATACAGAATTTTTAAAAACTTTGCAGAAAAACGACCAGCTCCCAGATGGCTTGTTAGCTCAGTCGGTAGAGCGCTGCACCGGTATCGTAGAGGTCGTGGGTTCGAATCCCGTACAAGCCTGAATTGTTTTCAGGCTTTATTTTCACTACTGCTTAAGTAGTGGTCATAACTGCGATGATCAGTCACATATTTAATAAGTGATATAATCGATTAAACAAATCATAGCTGTTAACAAGAAGTAATTAAAGATAAATTGCGTTACTTCAGATTTTGTTTCGTTTAACTAAGCACCAGTTGGCAAGAATTAGAAAATATAAATGTAAGCAATGTGAGAGGTAATTAAGACCTCATTAAACAAATCAAAACCAATGATTTTTTTTCCCACATTACAGTTGTCAACGGTGCCCTGTACGTGATCCATTCCTTTGACGTTCCAGCCAATCAGAACCCTCAGTACAATCTCTGCTGGAGAATCACGAATGGCAATTTGGAACTCACTCAAAACTGTCAGGTGAAGACTACTAGTACTTGAGTACAAGACTGATCTGTGTCAGGGCATTCAACTAGCAGACTATCCCTTTATACGTTGGTAGATGTTTCACATATTGGACTGTTTTCCAGATTGGTATGCCAGGTTTCATAAAAAACGCCATTGCTTTATCTTTCGTATGAAATCCAAGAATTTCCTCGGTACATTTCTTACCTTTGAGGCTCTTTTCTCTACGATTATCCTCTAGGCGTTTGTGGCGCACATTCCTGGATTTGATAAGGGTACTGGAGAATATCAGACTATATCATTTGAGTCAGTGTGCGCTCCCGGTCATTATATTCGACAAAAGAACTACAGATTTGTCTTGGGGAAAAAAGGAGATCCGAAGTTCGGTAAGCTGGTGAAATCACTTAAAGTTATGTTTTAGAGAACCACGCCTCGCCAAATGTAGTCGAAAGGACAACGCGCATGATGGGAAGTAAAGTGTGTCAGTAGAAGTTTCCTTTCCTTTCATCCACCTGTAATCAGAGTAAATACTTGTATGATGTAATGGAAGTAGCCATAGTCACAGTATCCAAAAGACACCCTGGTCACCTCTGTGCTTTTGACACACAACTGTCAGCCACCCCCCCACCCCCCTCTCCCAAGTAAACTTCTCTAAGTATTAGTCAAAAGCAAACTATCATTCATGCCAAATATCTGACTATGCAAAAACCCAGTTAACAAAATCCCAAACTTCAGCTGCAGTTAACAAGTCTCAGAATACCGCCCTCCCCACCCCTATGTGCTTTTACTGAGTAACCCAGTCACCACCCACTGTTAGGCCTGTCCCTAGGCTAAGTAGAAACGCAGCTGTTGGCGGGAATCCCCCCCCCCCCCCCCCCCCCCCCACCCATGTTTGAGCGTCCGCACTTGCTTTACTGGAAGACTCTATAAATTCTTCAACTACTTTATTTCATTATCAAGGAAAGTTGAGAGCTCGACGTTGTATCAAAATTATACGTTTTCTGATTTACAGAAAATTGTACTGAATACCTGTTTAAAATGACAGAAAGACTTACAAATTATAGGAAATAGGTCTCCATGCAGACAAATAGAGGAGAACTTGGGTAATTTTATGCAGGCCCACGAAATTTAAACTTAATCTAAAAGGCGACTGACCAGTTTTTTAAAATTCAATTTAAAATCTAAAACTTATTCTTGACTTGATTTGTTTTCTGTTATTCGAACACTAGATTATGATGCAAGTTCGGCCTTTTTCCAAGTATTTTCGTTGCCGGGGGCATTTCAGTTTAGCCTTATGAGAAAAGGCTGGTACATTTGCAGAAGCATCTATAGGGACTATCACCGAACAGCGATTGTTACAGACTTCAACATGGCTAACTTAAGCTGGCTGAAGAGATGTTCATTTGCTTTAAGACCTCTGGAGGCCAATGAGAATACACAAATGAACTGCTTCGATATCACACAACCACCCAAGATTCCTGGTCCTCAGATAACAACATCAACCCCGAAGCACACAAACGTAACATCACCAACAACTCGTCCAGCAATGACCCCAACGACGCCACATAAGCAGAAAGGTAAATCATTGCACTATGATTGGTTTTCCTTTGCATATTTGTTTGATTCATTGTTTGTTTTTCTGCTTCTCTTTCTCTGTTTTCTCTTGATTCCCTATATATTTACGGTCGAATAATTAAGACGCTGTATAACCCGAGCGCATTGACCATCTTAGCAAAAAGTTACAAACCTTCAACTTTCCCTCTACTACAGTTATTACTTTATTACTAGGATGGACCTGTTTGCGGTAAAGTACGGCTCGCCTTGGCCGCCTTAATGCCACAGCGAGTGTTTATAAGAGCTTGCATTGAAATGGAAAAAAGGGATCCTTTTCGTGTCATGTCTTCCTTGTTGATAAACTGATGAATTTTTCTGCCAAAACGATAATACCAGCCACGAAATTTAAATTCTTCACAAGTACTTGCGGTTGGGAATCCTTCTGCGATAGAGGGCCAGACTGCTAACATCTTGACTTCGCAAACGGGACTTTGAGCGCGATGCTCAACGAGTTTGCTTGAATTCGAAAAGTATCTGATGAGTCTCTTGGCCGAGACGAAACGCCGCGTCATACCAGCCACGAAATTTAAATTCTTCACAAGTAATTGACAATTTTTATTGCAAAACGATAATATAAGTAAAAATACTGAGGTTTCATATTAGTTCTTTCTTAAACACATTATGTTCGTCTTTTGTTTTCAACATGCAGAGCCCTGCCTAATGTTTCACTTTTGGAATGATGCCGGTGTGCCATTTATACTGTATTCCAGTCTTAAGCCAGAAGGCTACTTGGTCACAGGACCTGAGATACATCTTCATTACGTCATTCGAAATGGAAAAGTAAAGGGTTTGGCTCAAATTCCAGGCAGACGAGACCAGATTTCACAATCAAAGGGAGAGATGCTTTCGGAGGTCAGTTTAGTAAATAATTTCTAAACCGATTTTTTTTAAAGTATGGCAAAAATGCAGAAAAAAAAAACGCTTCGTGTTCAAAAACTTTTTTTGACGCCCACGATGTTCAAAAGAAGAATTTCGACTGGAAATCATAAAAAATTGACAAAATTAAATAAAACGTTGCAACTGTTTGCTCGAAAAACCATTAGTAGTAGATTGAAATTTAGTTTGGGACTAGGCTCCACAGTGGGGTTACGGAGCGATAAGAAGGAACTTAGCAAAAAAAAATAGGCGAACGAAGAGAGCCGAGCGAGGGGACTGGGGAGGAGAAAGAGCGAGGGAGCCTGGAGACTTGCCTTTCTTTTCGTCGATCCGCCCTGAAGTGCAATACTCCAGTTTCGAGTTCGCCATGACCGCTGAATAAAAGCACTGAAAACGCATTTGTACAGGGTTAGCCTGGACCTAAATTAAGATATTCACAAATACCGGCGGGAAGGTGCCTGAAATTTGAAAATTAAACAATAGACAGAGCTGTAAACAGGTCATCTTCTTGCTGGAGTTTGTGAGTTTTACTTTAGGTCGAGGCTAACCCTGTAAAAATGCGTTTTCAATGCTTTTATTCAGCGGTCATGGTGAACTCGAAACTGGAGTATTGAACTGTCAACAAGTTGACAAACTGTCAAAATTAAAAGTTGACGTCACGGATCTTTCTTCGCATGAATGCACCTGAAGTCAACAACAAATCGGCGCACGTGAGTTTTTACGCGGGAAATAAGAATGCAGCGAGAGCGAATTTGTCGCTTCTGCATAAAGTTTAGATCTCGCCTGAAGGTAAAAGGGTGCCCATCATTGCAGTTTGTAATAGTTGATCCCGGGCAGCAGTTTGTCATTTTAGCTGAATAGTTAGAAACATTTGGGCATAAATTAGTGCGTGGAGAGGATATATATTTTTTTATTTTATATTTAACTTTTCTTTACCCTCGGTGGTCAGTTTATAGCACAAAGGCTAGTGGGGCCGAGCAAATACAGAAAAAAATAATTCAAATAAACACAACATGATAATAATCCCAACTGGCGGAGGCAAACCAGTTGGCTATTTACAAGGATGACCGAGGAGTTGAACCAGGGGCTACCCAGAATAACACCAGCTAGCGGCCAGAGCGAGATTTGAAACCGGGGTGATCGCATTGAAATCCAGCGCCCCAAACCACTCGGCCATCCTGCCTCCCTCAGGATTATTATGAACTGGCTTGCTTTTCTTGTGCCAGACAAGTCGTTCGACTACGGCAGTCAAACTTGTAACCGGGTACCGGACAATGAGCCTCTAGACAAGGGTCAAGAATCGCTCAGCAGTGTTCTGTTGCAGAAGAAAAGTTTGGGATCACGCAAACCGATCCACTGCGCTCTGATCCCCAACTGGCGTGATACCTTAAGATGGTTTAGAGAAAACTGCCCCGAATACGAACGGTGGACCGCAGGCCAAGCAGTCATCATGGAGATCCCTTAATTTGGCGGCACAGCAGATGGGCGATGGAGTAAGCACGCAAAGAAGAAAACCCCCTTTACACTTGAGGCAATGCAAGCGGCTAGGAATTTACCCAGACGAGACAATTCTTCAACTTGATCTTTCATTTTGTACACCAGCGGCGACACGACTAGAACAGTCGATCGTTCTATTTTCCAAGTTTCTTTTATAATACAAGGGAGCAGTGGTACTATCTTCCATAGTGGAACTATGGAACTATCTTCCAAATAGTATGCGTTCCCTACCTAAAAAGTCTTTTAACAAAACAATTCATACACTTTTATTGAAATTACTTAACGATGAAGATGATTATCTTCCTTAAAAAATGATCGTTGCTAAAATATCTGCTGGATTTATGGAACCAAAATAGCACCTTTAAATTTTAGCTCCTGTTATTGTAGATTATCATGTTACTATAAATTATCTTATTTTCTTGTTCTTAGTCAAAAGATCCAGTTGTAATCTGCACTTTTACTATTTTTGTAATTGTGTTATTTTCCTTCTGTGTTTTTAACATCCTTTTGACCCACCCGATTCGACTAGCCTTTGCTACCTTCGGGTGGGTACTTTGTATCTGTCAAACGTTGTTGTTGCGTTGTTGTTGTTAATCCATCGTTTCAATGAAATAAAAATAAAGTATGTAATTCACGCATAGTGAAGTGTTAACTATGAATCTGCTTCAACATCCGCAATCTGTCAACATTGAGCACTTTGACCAATCAGAGCGATCTGGGATCATGATCGGCGGCATGAAAGGCATGTCTCCAGGCTCCGCCGCTCCTTCTCCTGCCCCGGTCCCCAGCTCCCAGTCCCCATTTTTATTTTTTAGCCGCGTTCCTTCTTTTCGCTTCGTAACTCCACTGCAGAGCCTGGTCCCAGGCTAATAGAAATGAACGATTTTTAGAAAAAAATCGCTATAGTGATAGTTTTCCATTGGCCAATTTTTTACCAAAATGGGTAAGACCGTTAGCAGTTGCTTCATTGAAAGCCTTTTCCACATGGTTTATTTCACAGACATTGGATGAGCTGAGTGACACACAGCAGTTGCATTTAGACCTTCCGAAGGCCCAATCACCGAAATTTTCGAAAATCGTTGTAAAATTCTGGGCCAAAGATCCATATGGGAAACGAGAAATCTTTTTGGATGGCAAGAAAGTTATTTATGCTATTCCTGGAATTCATTGCTTTCACCATGTCAAAGTCACAGTAACATCAAAACCAAAGCCACGTGAGTATACATACTAATTACTAGAATATATGCACGGATTAAGCGAAACTATAGTGACTACCATGCATAAACTGTATTGCAAAAGAAGTTTGACTCTACCTGTAAGGAAAGAAAAGGCTAATTTCCTTGTTTCGTCAGCCAGTTCTTAATGATGGTAGAACTAATCTGTTGAAAAGGCCAGGGTGAAAGTCTCAAGTTTTAAGTTGAAATTTTAGTTGGGTTTTGCATTTCCTGTCTCGTCTTGCTGAAAACTCTTGTCACTATAGATATATTCATCAGTAATATTTCACGCCATCGGATGCCATTGGAACACCTCTGTCGATCACGAAAGCTAAAAACAAGGCGGTAAGAGCCTAGAGATGATGGAGTAGCCACTTCTTTATGACAGTCCTCAGTACAACCCTCGTAGTGTTATCACAAACGTAAGTACTAACAACACAACCTACATTCATTTATCTCATTTCAGGTCCTTCAACAACAAAGCCAACATTGCTAACGAAACCAACCACCATAAAGCCTACACTTCCTTCGCTGAAACCTCCAGAAGTAACTCTACCACCAGCTCCGCCACCTATACCTACTACCCTCCCACCACCTCCTCCGCCTCCTTTCCACATTCATATCTATAGTCCTCCCTCATCACGTCGTCATCCTCCCACACTAACCCCAGTAACTACATCACCACCTCCACCACCACCTCCACCACCACAACCAACACCACCACCTCCGCCACCACCTCCACCACCACAACCAACACCACCACCTCCACCACCACCTCCACCGCCACCGCCACCTAGGCCTCCACCTCCCCCGAAAAAAATGCCCACCCAAAAACCAAAGCCACCAGTGACTCCTCCTCCTTGTGGTCCAGAAGAGCCAGGGGTCTCCAAAACTACACTACGTCCATGTCTTCCAACTAAGCCACCCATTATTCAGCCTCCACCTTGTCCACCAACTCCTGGTCCGCTTCCTCCAGGCCCTTCTTCGTGCAAGCCTACCAGACCCCCAGGGGTCCTTCCTCCATGCTCGCCTGGAACCCCATCCCCTTGTATTCCTGGACCTTTTCCATCACCAACTCGTCCTCCCGTTCCATCTCCAACCCGCCCTCCTGTTCGGCCTCAATGCTTTCCCGGCTCCCCTCCATCTTGTGCTCCGTTGCATGTCATTCCAACAAACCTTTCAAAGGTTCAGCCTGTTACTTTACCAACACTGCCTCCAATAGCGACTGCTCCTATGGCTACAGGTGAGTTAAAAGTCGAAAAACGGCTTATCACTAGTCCAGTTATGACATTACTTTAATCCAGGAATGACATTACTTTAATCAGGTTATGAGATTCAAAATTAACAGCTTCTTAATTGAGGCAATCCTTTTGTTACAAGAAGAAAGTGCAAGTGAGCATCAACAACGTAAACGGCAATAGTGCAAATGTATGAAGCAACGGATTGCTATGGCCTCGCTAATAGTACAGGAATAGAACTATGGCAAAGTAGTTCGCTAGTCCTTGGGTGTTCAATAGATTGAAAATCCAAGCTTTTATTCTCGCATGCACTTTAATTTACACGAAATTCGCAAACGGTTTGACGAGAATCGGTTGCTATGGGTACAAGATATGATGGCACAGGCAGCCAGTCAAGGGGTCAGCACAATATAATACGCGTTATTCGCTTCTTTTCATTGCCAATATTCCACCACAGGTTTATTAAAGTTGCTTTGTATTGTGATATCTAGTATGGCTAGTCCTAATTTTGGATGACTTCGCCAGGTCCCCAAAACTGCAATAACCCCAGATTTAGAATCTTAATTTCTTTCAAGTTACATCACAGGCAATCCATTTTAAAATGTTAAATAAGACTTTTTTCTCAATTAATTTCGATTTCTTTTTCTCATTTTGGTTTTGTGCTCTAGCGCCACTGTCAATTCAAGGCAAGTTTCCTTCTCTTTTATTTTCTTATGTATTATTTTTTGTGTGTGTTTTTACCAAGCTTGATGTTGTTGAGCGATACGGATTTCGTTTAAGTTTTGGTCTATTCGAAGCATTGCACATCTGTTGGGTCAATAAACGTTGTGTACTCGTAATCGTCTTATTTTAGACTTTTGATATTCTAGGAGAGTTTGAAATAATGATAAAACGAACAAGAGCTTGCAACTTTCCCTGTACATAAGTCTTGAAATTCGAATATATTAAATTGGTTGTTTTGTTCTTCATGAGAGCTCAGGGTTTAGAAAGAAACATGCCACAACACCGAATGTAGTCTTCAGGCTGCAGAGTTTCACTCATATCTTCCCACAACGAAACAGAATATGCCAGTATATTCTAAAGAAATTTATGGGATTGCACTATCAGCTAAGTAGATAAGGTAAATTGGCGTTCGCTATTCGATCATGAAAGGGTAAGTCTGCTGTTAGCAGAGATCTACTGCATATATTATGATTCTCCAATATTTCCAAAATAATTCCCGAATTGTGATAGCTTTGTTATTGTTTTTCTTTGCGACGTCCCTGTCCCATTATTGTTCCACGTAGTTTTACACTAGACGGACGCCTTTTTATACCTTTATAGCCATAACATATACCTTGCCGTTTTATTTGTTTGTTTGGTTTGTTTTTGCTGCTTTTTTTTATGTGAAGGGAGAACTGGCTTCAATTTCAAATGGAGTTCTTTTTTCCGCGAATGAAAAAAAATTACGTAATTCTATATTTAACAAGAACTTGCCTTTGATTGTATTCCCAACCTAACAGGTTGCATGCCCACCCACGGAGGAACTTCGCATGGTGCTTGCTGTATGTTTCCATTTGTTTATCGAGGAATCCAGCAACACCGCTGTACAAGAGCCGAACGCGGCTACCGCTGGTGTGCAACAACGGATAATTATGATGCCGACAAGCAGTGGGGATTCTGTTCCAGCTGCTTTTTGTGTTACAGTGGTAATTCAAATGGTAACTGCTGTCATTTTCCATTCCTATATGGCGGGAAAATGTACACAACATGCACCACTCAAGATGAAACCAAACCCTGGTGCGCTACAACATACAACTATGACGTCGACAAACAATGGGGCTACTGTGGAGGTAAAAAGCGTACCCAGTTTCTACAAAACGCATCATTATTCCGTGGTAATTTTTTGTTTTGTGGCGTTCACCAACGCCAAGTAGTAAATTACTGGTTTTCATTTGAGAGAGACAATAGTCAAGGCCAAGACTCTTATCCACTTTTACCACCACTCCGTCTTACCTATTTACTTTTCTGCGGCAGAGGCTACGTGTCTGTGCGAAGCCGAAGGCTGAGATAGATAACACAAACCGAGGAGCTGATAATCTTCGGTAGTTTTAGTTTCCTACCAATATGGCTTTCCTAGCTACGTAATAGTTGTCTCTTCAGAATTTACAGAATTTTGCATGCTGACTCATCTCTCTATTGTTAATTCTGAACCATCGTTATTATTAACATCCTTCGGCATTATGTTATCTTATTTTGGTATATTTTTCACCTTATACTCACCTATCTACTCCGCATTCAATTCACTTGGCGTTGGATTTTCGTACTATCGCGTACATTGTGAATATGAGTATATTAAAATCATATATTTGAACTGCGGATTAAAGAATGAATACGTGAATTATCACTGCAGTTATGAACGTAACGTACATTGTTTCTCTTGATTCTCTTGATTCTCTCTACGTACATTGTTTCTCTTGATCACCCATTTCTGGATTAGTTCGCTATTGGCAATCATGTTCATGTTGATGGCGGACGTTTCGAAAAACATCAAGATCCTCGGCAAAAAATAAAACTGGGAGCGCAGCAAATTTATTGACTGCGTAAAATTGTCCTTGTGTACTGCTGAAGATAATTGGCAATAGATTAAACTGAAAAGAATGTCAAAGTATTGTCTTAACCAACCTCCATGTACCCACGGGCTTATGATTTGGAATGCTCGTTTGGGGGTTCAGCGTAGCCTGATCGTTTCGAGACTAGCGCTAGCAACTTCTTGGTAAACGAAATAAAATTGTAAGTTACTTTACAACACATTAGCAGTTAGATTTTGCGACTTACTCATTACTCATTTTACTAGTGCAAAAGTTATAACTACACCACCTCAAGAAAATTAATGGAACTAATTTAAATCCGTTTTATTAACTAGTTTTTTTTTTTTTAATTTGCAAGGGGACGCACCTGGTTCGGTTCCTCAGCCAAAGATGGCCTTTTCTCCATGCTCATCTGTCTGCGACGGGAAGTGCGTAGACACGTGCCCAGATTATTGTTGTGTAAAGGTCGCATCAACGAAAACAAGTGGCCAAACACAACCAGTGGCAGTGCCAGATCTTTCCCAGGTAATAACTAAGAGATTATATGTTTCACGTGACAGAGTAAGAATTGTCGTACTGTGGTCTTTAAAGTATTTCCAGGAACTAGCAAAATGCTCCTGGAAGACCCTTAATCTTCCCTTGCAGAGTGACTTTATTTACGTGATTCACTAGAGTGGAATGCAACATAAGTACAGTTATTTACATGGCTTATTTAGTTTTAGTTATATTTGCTGTTGTCGAACAGAAACCATGGTAACAGGGATCCAAGAGATAATTTATTCTCGACGATAACAATTGTTATAGAATTGAGTAAAATCCTCAATAATAATAATAATAATAATAATAATAATAATAAACTTATTTCTATAGCGTCTATATCACTAGCTGTTCTAGGCGCTTTACAATGTTACTAAAATGTATTAAGATAAAATTAAATTTAAAAAATAGGCATATGAATAGTAGTACTAATAATAACAAGAATAACAAACAAAATGTCCAAACGCATAAACTCCAGATGGTAGAGGGATGATTATGATGGTAAGGATTACTCACTTTCAATGAAGGTATCAAAAGATTCTACATATCTTAACAGGGTCAACAGATCGCTGAAGCACAGCAGCCGTCGCAATCGTGCCCAGCCATTTGTGCCAAGTTCTGTGAACCAGACTGCCCCGTCCGGTGTTGCAATCTTTCTCCTCCCATTCCTTTTCCACCCAGTCCTCCTCCTATTCCTTTACCACCCAGTCCCCCTCCAACACCACTGTACTGTCCACAGATATGCTTCAGTACGTGCATAAGCTCCTGCCCTGCGGAATGTTGTTCAAGCACCCGTCAGAGCATCAACCGCAACGCAATGTCGTACACAGCTAACCTACCGTGCCCGACCACCTGCTATCCTAGTTGTCATGCCGGTTGTCCACCACAATGTTGCACGGCTGCCAGTAAAAGAAACATACCAATGTCAGTATCAGCGTCGAAAAGAATCGTTGTGGGAGATTTTCGGAATGACGTCCTGCTCACGGATACGTACCCGCCTTCAGTATCGCCCATTATAGTGCGATCGAAGCTGCTATGCCCTGATGTTTGCAATAACGTATGTCTACGGACATGTCCCAAAGAATGCTGTAGAGAACAAAGAAAGGAAAACGTTAAAAAAGAAGATAATTGGAATCCTACGTCAAGGGGTAACTTTTCGTTTCTTATTGTATTGTTTGTGCTCGCTCAGTAAGAAATTAAAAAGTTAAGTGACATTCTTAGGCTTTCTGATAAAGACCTTGCTTCCCGTTACAGTCAAAGCCGCTCAAGCGTTCCTGTCTTTAACGGACTAATGAATTCATCAATTAAGTTGGGGAGCAGGGATGGTGCAGTGGTAAGAGCACTCGCCTTCCACCAATGTGGCACGGGTTCTACTCCCGGCGACGTCATATGTGGGTTCAATTTGTTGTTGGTTCTCTTCTCTGCTCCGAGAGGTTTTTCGATCCGGAATGCTCGAACATCTCAAACATGAGTCCCCGGCTCGGGAGATTGGGTAACCACTCCTCGCGCTATCGAGCTTAAATAAATTGATTTGATTTGATTTGATTTGATTTTGATTCCGTTCGTTGATTTAAGCACACAATTTATGAAATGAATAACACAATATTGAAATTGAACCTCGATCCAATAACCGAATGTTGCCGATTTGGATTAATAGAAAAGAGCCTTGCCATATCAGTATGGATACTAAACTCCAGCTCTTCCTCGGCTAGAAAAAGAGATGGCGGACAGACGAAACAGTCTGGCCGGGACGAGGGAAGACCTTGTCTGGAGCTTTTTGGGAAGAAATTATAGAGTTGTTCAATTGGTGCAAATCAAATTTCAAGGGATTTAAATTTAAAAGTGGACGATGAGATTGCAAAATTAGCACAAAGGTTGCAAGCTTATCGACAGGGAACAACTAAGATCAGTCGATAGATCAAACTTGTACTTTTGCAAGCATTCACAAGTATTGTTTAAACGAAACGGCAAATATCAATCGGAAGAATCGTATATACCAACGCCGGTAGAAAAAGTAACGACTTTGTATACTAATAGAGTGTTTATGCAAAACTTATAACACTAAAACAACCTTCCTGTCCTTTATTCATGTCCGCCATGTTTATTACCATGCATCGCAATGCTTTCCATATATGGCAAGGCCTTTCTTAATTAACCCAATCAACATTCAATTATTGAATCAACGAACGGAATCAAGTTGCCATTAAAAGGAGGAAAAAGGTAATGACTGTCCCTTCCGTAATCTATAGAACTTCAAAACACAAATTACCTCTAAACATAGTTCGTCAAGCATAGTTATAACGCTTATTGGTAACGACTAAAATAACTGATTTACTCAGTTGAATAGTCATTATTCAGACGTCATGGAAAGCCTTATTTGATGAAGATAAACGAAGGTGGAGTTTACCTTTTAACTAGGTATTTTAGTGGCCTATCCTTGGAATTGTGTCTACTGGATAACCACTGGAGGAAAGAAAAACCATATCAAGGAATAATCTATTTCACAATTTGCATGTTCAGTGACCTGGCTTGATCATGCCAGTTGTCCACCACAATGTTGCACGGCTGCCAGTAAAAGAAACATACCAATGTCAGTATGTCGGTGATCTTGTTTTTATACACACCTCTCTGTGTTTCTCATGTAAATGGTGTTGTTATTATGCTGACTAGTCCATGCACATTTGCATGGGAAAGACATCGACAAAGGAGCTTGTACAAAAACAAGACCTCGCAAAAAAAAAAAAAAAACGACCTCGCTTCCACTCAAATTCCGGGTCACTGGACACAAAACTGTAAAATGGGCTATTTTAGATTTTTCTCGGTTATTCTTTAAACGATTCGTTCAAATATTGATTTACTCTACACATCACATTTTGTTGTTCAGATTGTAAAGATGGCATTTCTACAGTAGGAGGAAATGCCCAGGGAGCTTGCTGTAGTCTTCCCTTTATTTATAAGGGTACTATTTACTGGGCATGTACCGCTCTTGATACAGAAAAGAAATGGTGTTCTGCTACTAAAGTGTTTGAGATCGAGAAGAAGTGGGGCTTCTGCACTTAGCTTGGTAAGGAATACAATTCCACGTCTTTAACACGATCCACCGAGGTGTTCTTTCTTTGTGTGTGTTTCCTTTTATACGTCGTTTAAGATAGCTATCATTTTTGAACGATCCTTGTTCCCTCGAAAACTCAGTGCCAAGCGCTGCTAAGGCAATACCCGTGACGGGAGAAATTAAAAGAGAGCCAATTGTGGATACCTTTTCATATCGAGTTTATTTCAGTTTGACATTTAATTCAGTTGAGTTGAACTGACCGATGAATACTACCCAATTTGATATTTTGTATTAGTCCCAGTAACACAAGTGATCAAGAACTAGCAATGTAATTTCTTCTATTGCCAAAAGGTCTGGATAGCAGCAGACATGTTACAATTTTAAGAAAAGAAGACACCACATTTTTTTAAAGACATGTTTCGACAGTTCTTCTGTCATCTTCAGTTGAAATTATAACATTATATTCACATTATAATCTTACATTGTGATCATAAATTGTTGATCGATCCTTTTGTTGTTATTGCTGGTTAGCATTCCGTGTTGCATTATAAATTCAACTTTGTACTTTGTCATAATTTCAAATGAAGACGAACTGTCGAAACATGTTTTTTAAAATCAACAATATTTAGCCTTTTCTTAAAATTTCTTCTATCTATCGCAATCACATTTCACAATTTATTTTTTCAGCATGTATTTACCGTTGCAGTTTATTCCTCTGTGTCCCCAGAAATAAGCCAAGCTCCTTCAAAGTGCATTTCCCAGAAAGCGACAGTCAACAACGCGAAAAGCCGTCAATAATTCAATATTTCTTACAAAAAGATAACATATAATTTAACAATATATATTCTTTTCCTTTATAGTAATGAATGGAGTAACGAGCCAGCATGTATTTTCAAAGAAAGTCAAGATTAACTGTCACACCCTGAGCTGATTTACCTGCCTGAGGTTGTGGACAGATGTCAACTATGACGAATTTTTAAGTCAAGACTAAAGAACTACGACGTCTACAGACACAATGACAAACATGGTCGAAACATTTTTTTTAAAAAGACGTAGATAGCCCTTTTTTACATAGTCAAATTGATCAATCTGAGTTTGCAGTAGTCAGTGGAACAAAATATTTTTCCATAAATTTGGGATCAAATTAAAATTAGGTTCATTTGAAAATAAAGATTTTTAAACATTAATGTTGTTCGTTTCTGTTACGCCTTAAAGGGAATCTCCACTCTTTCAACAAATTCACCCTAAATTGTTGAAATAATTATTAGCTTCCAAATTTTGTTTTGAAACGTGGATATAACATTTAAGTGTAGAGAAAAAATCGGTATCATTATCGCCTATTTTCGTTCCAAATTTCCCGGGAGCGGCCATTTTGAATTTCATGACTTGTAATGGTTGCAGCTTTTGTTAGGAAGTAAATGAAGCAGAAAATCCTTAGTGTTAAACAATAGGGCAACCATTACACGCTAAATCGCTAACGGGGAGCCGTAAAACGTCATCATTCCCATAGATCATTGTGTATTCCATACACTTTCATTGAAATTACTTAACGATGAAGATGATTATCTTCCTAAAAAAATGATCGTTGCTAAAATATCTGCTGGATCTGCTGATAGCACCTTTTAGTTCCTGTTATTGTAGATTATCATGTTACTGTAAATTATTTTATTTTCTTGTACTTAGTCAAATACGGGAAAACTAACAATCGAAAATGCTGCATGTATTGTCTGGGACAAAATTCCCTTAAATCTTAAAGAACTAAACATATACCAATTCTCACAACATCTGAAACCTTATTTACTGTCAGAACAGCATAGTTAAACATAACTTAACCATATACTCTTTCTTTCTTATAACATTGTACTTTTAAAACTGCTTCTTTGAAAATAGATTCTATCTCAATTCTTTACAACTTTAAAATCTGGAGAACTGGCTAGAAAATCTTAGGATTATTTCAGCTCCAGGCTTTATTAAATACAAACAAATATTTATCTTTTCTCTATTTATATGTGTATGTAATTAAGTACAAGGCGAATAAAGGTGTGTTCTTTGTTTGTTTTTTCAAAAGATCCAGTTGTAATCTGTACTTGAATTATTTTAAATTAATTTTTGTAATCTGTGTTATTTTCCTTCTGTGTTTTTAAGGTCGGCACACACGAGGGGACTCAGTAGTCCCTGCGACTAGTACCTGCAACTAGTCCCCTGAAGAGTTTACACCAGGGGACTGGTCACAGGGACTATCCGATTCAGTTCAGATATAAGCGGAAAATAACGCTTTGTTACCGATCAGATGTCGATCAGCATTCTTGTGGAAGTGACGCCCCAAGCATCGTCTTCCTCTTGATCCGCCATCTTGAAACATAATTTGTAAGGAATTGTGGGAGCTTGTGCTACCGATCTGTGATTGGTTTATTTGAATTTGGTCGCATGGACTTGTCCAAAGAACAGTTCACACGAAGCGTTTTCAGTAACAAGTCGCAGGGACTTGTCCCAAAAATTCAAAACAGTTTGAATTCGTGGGACTAGTCGCAGGGACCAAATTTTTAGTCCCTGCGAATAGATTTTGTAGCAAAAATGGCTAGTTCACACGATGGGACTTGTCAACGCGACTTGTTGCAGGGACTAGTCTCCTCGTGTGTGCCGACTTTTAACATCCTTTTGACCCACCCAACTTGACTAGCCGTTTCTACCTTCGGGTGGGTACTTTTTATCCGTCAAATGTTGTTGTTGTTGCAAAATAAAGAAGTAAGAAAGAAGTATTCCAAGATGGCGGCCACCGGTGAACTCGTAAGGCCATAAGCGCGAAATGCTATGCCAATTTTCTGGAAAATGGTTGCCATCAAAAAGATTTCACAAATTTATCCGGATTTTTTGAGAGGTATTAATGTTATAATTATAACACCATTGGTTCCCTTTAAAAGGATTTGAAGCCCGAGATTATTATTTCAAGCAGAGATCAATGAAACGTGGAAAACTTCAGTAGGTAATATTGTTTCGATTTTGGCTTGAATGTCATCATATAACGCCTTTATCATTGGACACCCGAGAAAATAGAAAGTTTCGATCAAGACATATTCTTTAACATCGCAGTATCAGACACGAATCCTCAGGGTAGATCTGTTTGAGTAATAATCACAATCGGCTTCCAAGAGAAATTCTTGATTACAGGAAAGAAATAATGACTGCACCACTGGACTGTAATCAAATTGTTCGAGTTTGAACAAAATTCGCTGTGAGAGGGATAATAAAGTTTTATCCGAGGAGAAAGTGCTGCTTTTGTAATTACATCTACAAACGGTTAGACTTTCTAGTCTTCTCGGATAAGGACGATAAACCGTAGGCCCCGTCTCACAGTACTTTCACTTAATCAGACTCTGTGGGACGTAAAAGAACCACTAGGGGCGTAACAAAACTCTGGCTGTAACCACCCCTAGTGTCTGTCCTATTCCTTTGTTTCGCTTTCTCTGACCACTGGAGATCGACCTTTGTAACGGACTTCGTGTCCTCTTGTTGTACCTCCAAGAATGTATTTCCTAAGTGCACAGGTACTTGAAACAGAGGGCAACAATTAACTTTTTTTTTCGTGACTATAGCGAGTTACTCGGTCGATTGAAGAAAATGCCCCCAGAAACGAGTTGTCTTAATTAATACACTGTTCTTGC
Organism: Pachyseris speciosa; assembly: GCA_016490735.1. Taxonomy (NCBI): domain Eukaryota; kingdom Metazoa; phylum Cnidaria; class Anthozoa; order Scleractinia; family Pachyseridae; genus Pachyseris; species Pachyseris speciosa. The sequence goes on from JAEMWC010000326.1 coordinate 467,975, forward strand.
TAGTTAACACCAGACAATTATGTCTAGAGCAACGTATCAAGTTACCTTTGTACAAGTGTGGTTCCGTGATATCGCGCTGCGTAAGGACTAAATGACGTCTGCGGAAGACTTCACGAAGAGGTGCTAAGGTGCTAACTAAGGATTTCATTTTCTGTTCATCACATAATTGATCAAACATCTTGCCCTTTTCTTTGAAAAGTTGTTTGGCTTTGATGATTTCGTGACGTATTCAATGGCACGACCGAAGTAGTCGGCGGGTGACCGACGGGTTTGTAGGTGATAACAAAGAATAGACAATACTTCATTTTACGTCAAAACCGGGACTGAAGCTTGATTTTGAATCCAACACATTGCTGATTATCATGTCATGAACATGCACATGACAAACATACTGTTACTGCTGTTTAGCATTGTTCTGTGTACTTTCCCTGAAACACATTTCGCTTTGAAGAGCAAACATACAGGTAAGCCGCTCTTACGAATTTATAATTATTCCCCTATGTCTATTCTACCTGTAAAGAGATGGCCTAATTAATTTCAGCCCAGTGTAAATAAAGTATCAAATAATTTGAATCCTTAGGTTCAGTTTGGACATATCCTTACTGATTTTTCTTAACATTAACCTCCCTTTACGTTAATGCAATCGGAAGAATCCGTCAGTGGATGCAATTTTCACATTACGAGTGGTATCAACCAAAAGTCATGGCCGGGCAGTATAAAAAAATACTACTAAATTTCGTCCACAAAAAAAAGACTTCGTTCGTGAAAAATCATGGAAATGCTTCTTCAGTCCGGTGTTTCCACTGAAGAGTTTAGGTTCAATGATAAACGACTGCCACTGTCAGCCCTCAACGTTAATTGGTCGGTAATTGCTTGAAAAATATTTTACGCAAATTGAAGAGCTCTTTGCCAATGCTTGGAGGATATTTTTATCAGCCGATTCATCCATTCGCTCAGCGCTCATTCGCGCACTATCAAAAACTAATATGTTAATTAGGTCTTAATTATTTCAAGAAATGTGTAATAATCTTGTTGCGTCCTTTTTAAAATAAAGTTATTAGATCAATTGTTCGATTCGTTGAAGGCAAGTGTTAAGATAAGTTTTTGTTTATTTGTACCTGCATGCCTTTCGCATGCGCGCTCTGATCGCAGAGTTGAACTCGATTACGGTTAATAAGTTTTACCCTCTATATACACGCTAAAATAAAAAGCCATTAAGAAATGTTAACCATGGAAAGTACCCCGAAGTTACTCGTAATCCCAAAAGACTTCTAAAGCAGCTAGCATACTAAAGAACATACTGTATGACAATATTTGTTGTCCAAACATGTTGGTCGTTTTCATTCTACACAGCAAAAAAGGAACAACATGCTCAGATTGTGGCAAAACAAGAAATTTTACATGGACCATTGTATGGTTGGTATAAATGCAGTCTGGGTAATGATTTAAGTATATGCATTAATTTAACTAAAATTAGTTTATTAACTTAATTTGATGTAGTAAAAATTATGGATTGACAACGTACTTGCATCAAATAGTAGGTTAATCCTCACGTATCCCATTTACGTCTCATCGATGGCTTTTCTCGGTTTACATCCACATCATAAGACAAATTTGCATGCTTGCATAAGCAAGATTATAAAACAAAGGAGTTAAACGACATTATAGTATATTATATTATAGTATCTTGAAAATAAGTGTTCCTTTTAGGGCACCAACATGGCGGTGAAAACGTTCACTGCAGTAAACTGGATAAGAAATGGTACTGAGTGAAGCCAAAAAGAAAACAATAAAAAAATAGGCGTCCTAACTTAAAAAAAAAGCGTTCGCATCCAGTCCCTAGAGATTTCAGTGCCAATGACATGGGGGCCCAATGACATGTGGGCCACGCTGGTGGACTGTATCAAAAGGATGAGAATGGTGTATATGAAATAAATCATATATGAACAGCGGAAATGAAATCAAATGATCCTCACAACTGCGTGGATCATTCTTCATTTGATTTTGTATCAAAAGAAGCTAAAACGAATTGCCCAGCTGAGACTGTAGCATCACCGTTCTTCTTTATCACCTTTTAGACATTAAGAGGCAACCAGGTGTGATTGTTGAACGATGGGATGGAATTGATGGCTACCTTGTCAGTAATCTGCTTCACGATCCCCGTTTTCCTAAGATGCCAACAATTTACTCTTACTCAACGACATTTACGGAACCACTCGACTGGGCAAATAATTATGGTTCCAGAATCATGGGTTATTTTGTGCCTCAACAGACTGGACGGCATGTCTTCTACATAGGTATTTAACACTAAATGTCATTCTCTTATTATCTACTATAATGTTGCTAGCAGCCTGCGCGCCACACGACCATTAAGTGAGCAAGTTTTCATGTTTAAGATTTTGAGAAACAGAAAGAAACTTCCTTAATTAAAATTCCACCTATATGGACTTCATTAATGACCAATTATCCGGAGAGTTATGACGTGATCCATGGCCACGAAAGTCACAAGTTTCAATTCAGTCCCCTCATTTGCGAAGGCTAAACTAACTTAGTGATAAAATGATACCCCGCTATTAAATTATGAAAACTTCATGGCCTTAACAATGAGGTACATGCAAAGACAATGAATTAAGAAAGTGTTCGCTAACAAAAAAAACATTGAAACTCGTTAAAATACGTTAACTTAAAAGACGATCGAGTTAACTTGTACGATACTTGATGTTTCAATAACGGCGAAAACGGACAACTTGCCACGTTAAGTTGTCGAACGTTAAGCATAATAAGTAGCATAGAAAACCCCAGGGGTTTAACAGAAAACTCAACGATTTGTCATGCATGAGAGAAAGGTCAGAAAGAAGCCAAAAAGAACTTGTAAAAGTGTCACATAAAATTTAGCCTCGATGGCTGGGAGTGTTTCATTTCTATAGATGCTTAATCTCGTTAGGTAACTTAATGCCTTCATAATAAAATCTAAAACGTTGACGTCCAACTAACAGAAAAAATTGAAATACTCATGTTTCGGCACAACAATACAGAGCATTGTAGAATAAACTGCTTGTCTCGATGCTAATTAGCGCATTTTCTTTCTTTATTTAATTTTCATCAATTGTCTAGCAAGCGATAACGAAGGCAAACTGTTCCTCAGCACAACGGATAACCCTGATGACAAGATATTAATATGTCAAGTTAAAAAAGACCACGAATCTCATCCCATGGAGTTTAAAATGTAAGGTCTAGTATGGTTTAAAAAAAATATTATCAAATCTAAGTGAAAATTGAACTGGTGTAGAAAAAGGAATTAATTAAGAAAAATGAATCGTAGGTTCAAATTGTACAGTTCGTTTAAGCCTGGGCCTTAGCCTGACGAAAATTGTCACCGAGGCAATGGGTGCGAAAAACATCTCTTTAATATTCACGTTATTATTTTTTCAATGCATAGCCTCTTAGAGAAACATTTATAAATCTGCTTCGCCTCAGTGAAACTATACAGACTGCTCATTGTATTTTTCGTAAGACGAGACATACACAAGGAAGGAAAAATACAACGTTAAATCAAAATTTTTACCGAGGCATGCGCAAGTGCCTCGGTTCGCCTCGTACTAGGTACCACCCTGTAAGCTCCAGATTACGTCTTTTGTTTTTGCCAAAGAAAGCTGTTTGTTAGCACATTTTAGCCATCTGTAATTTTTGTACTTAATTTGATAATACGAACCAACACTCTAAAACAAAGGCACCACTGACATTAGTGAAAATGTGGTTCAGCCAGGAAATAATCGACCCTAGGTGTCATAGTCAAGTTCACCGTTCAGATCACGTTGCCACTGACGTAACTATGCTGAAGACATTTCTGTTAATATAATGACCAGTTCTGGTCACATTTTCTTCTTCTTAAATGTTTTTTTTTTCTTCATTACTTGCTCTCATTTTTAAATCCGCGACGTTTACAGTTTACCGCCTAATGACCTTTCAAAGTGATCTGGTACTTTTGGGCTTTCAGGTATAGTGAGCAGAAATCGTTCCCAATAAGCTTAGTGAAAGGCAGATACTATTACATTGAAGCTCTGCATAAGGATCAGTATGGCCACGACAACTTGGCAGTGGCTGTTCAAACACCCGACGGAAAATTCTATTCACCCATCCCTTCTCAGTTTTTATGGACTGCTCGACAGATTCATGGTATGTTGGTTTACTTTCTAGACTAACAAAACTGAGGTATATAGAATCCCTATAATTACTCACAGAAATACGTGAATTAATCACAGTTTGGTTACATTCAATGCACCCATCCTCTATCACATTTACAATTGGATTATGACCTCGAGATTTCTATCACGTGATAGCTAATGAGGCGCAGCCCGAATCAGCTATCACGCATAGAAATCGAGAGCGAATAATCTAATTGTTTTAGTATAAATCTACTAGTCGTTAAAAGCTAAACGTGAAAATTATCTAAATCCTTCTCGCAGACACTTCAAAAATGCGAAGAAGCGGCCGCCATTTTGTTGACAACCGTTACTCACTATCTATCACAGAACAGATGGCGAGTAGCGTAGCCAATCAGAGAACGGCATTCGTGATAGAACGCTTGTAGATTTATTCTAAATATATAACGTTTCATTTTCAAGGGTAACGTAACGTAACGTAATGTGATGCCATGTGCTATGTAATGATGTTTAGTGTAGAGTCTAATTTTGTGATATCAATTTTAGAGAACATAACAACTCCTCCAAGCCCTTTTACTTTGTGGAAGATAGCGGCACAAGCAGGAGCTAGGGCTGGTGCTTCTATTGGCATGTCACAAGCTGATAACATTGGTGCTAAGGCAGGCGCAATTGCAGGAGCTGAGGCGGGTAAGACCGCTGGAGCAGAGGCCGGCGCTAAAGCCGCAGCTGAAGCAGCAACTAAAGTAGCCACCAAAACGCTAAATGAAGCTATGCAATACCTGAAAAAATTAAGTAAACCTGTAAGTATCGCGTTTAGCGTAACTCAGTAGCGTTCTTAAACCAGCTAAAATGTCACACTCTTTCTGCGGACGCAAACGCATTTGACATACATCTAATCACGACTCAAATCACACACGCACGACACAAATCTATTCGAAACTGAAACAAAGTTATAAATATGGAAATGAACATACAGCAAACCAACAATTAAAGTCTAACAAAATAGCATAAACGAAAAACAAAAAAATAGTAAATAATAAGCCCACAGAGTTCGACGATATGGTTAACGAGAACAGGCGAACAGTTAGAACTTCTGAATATATAAAATTGTATACTAAACATATTATACATAGGAGAGACACAGTACACAATATGCACAATATGCAAAGTGCATAAAAAACGCTCCAATAAAGAAAGACAATAAATGGCTGAGAAAATGAGGGGAATATAACAATTTTCTGGGGCCTTTACTTTTGTCGCTATGTTCTTCTTATCGGTGTAAATCATAATATCTTTATTTTTATGCCAAGGTCAGTGTTACAGCTAAGCATATCATTCGCACGAGTACACCCCATAAAGTATTAATATTTGTTATATGAACACCAATGAAATACCGGGTGAGCTTTCGCGCGAAAACATGACAATAACATGTTATCTTCACACGTGAAAAGACCATTCTATGGTTACATCATAAATCGCGCCTTTTGCCGCTCTGAAGAAAATTAAAGTGAAATGGTTTGGTGTTTCATTGGTGTTTATATAATAAATAGAACATTACGAGGCCGCTTGAGATACGAAATTTCTCTTCTCGGGAAATCTTTTTCAACACAAGAAGAAACATTTCGTATCTCCGTGCGGCCATATAATACCCTCTAAATCAGACATAAGGGAAAGTGTTTCAACAGATATTCAAACACCGAGAAGTGACCGGTTGATTGCCTATCCAAACCTCATTTACGGTAGTGATTTCCTTTCTTTGCTCTTTATGAAAACTGAAGTTATGAGTTTGAGAAGTGCACTTATGCAATTTAACACCGAAAAGCTGTTTGCTACTAGTCTATTCGTTGTCCACCGAGGCACTCTATTATGTAAAGACCTACTCATATATTAAATGCTCTGATGTCAAAAAGAAGACACTTGAAATTTAATTCAAGGCCGGTGCTTGTAAAAATGATCTTGCAAAAAAAAATTATCCCCTACAGCCGCTCGCGGAGGTATTACTGAAGTTTTCGATAGTCAGTTTATTCCGCAAGGGATGAGGGCCCACAAGCAGTCAGAAGTTTCATTCATCACGGGGGTAAAAATGCATAAATCTATGTCAGGGCTCTTTACGATGAGCAGGTTTTATGCTCCAGGTTGTCAACATATACCCAGAAAACGCTAGTGTGGTTGAACAGCCTTCTGAGGCACCTTCAGAAACTGGAGTGCAAATTGGCGCCAATCAAACTTTCAATCAGAGCACAACTAGTCAGGCAATGGCAGCAGAACAAAGTTCAATTAACGCCACACAAACAATAGTCAAGGAGGGTTTGACAACCAGCAGTACCACCGGTATATCCCACGGCGTATTTGTGTATAACCCGAACGTTCCATACTATGTACCACCAAGTACAGCCAGCTGCAGTGCCTGCGCAATAGCGAGAAACAAAGTGTTTCTGGATAAAAGAGGGCTCGCGCGAGTGAGTAAGTATTACGGTATTATTGTGAACTATTATATGGTGGTGGAAGCTCCCCTTTAGGACACCTCCCGAAAGCGGGCACCTCTCTTAAGTGGACACCAACAAACCACTGTCCCTGTGGTTTTCGCATTGTAACTCTACATTTCAGTCTAACCTCCTGGAAGTGGATTCCCCTCGTATGTTGAGGCGAACACTTCTTTGGAGCCCTGTGGATTAAAATAACATCCTTTAAGCGGACAGAACTCTTGAAAGTCGAGCCGTTAAACGGCAGCTCTACTCCATTTATATTACACCTCTATATGTTTCTCCATTTAGCGAATGTTTGTGGCGCCCTGTTTCTAAAATATTCAATTTCTTTTCATGCAAAGTAGACTAGGAAATTCCAGTAGAAAGTATGACTGACATACTTTACGTCCTATGGTGCCGTAAGTCTTTCAACCTCCTGTAAGCCGGGGACGCCTCCCATTAATGGACACCCTGCTCGCTCGAGGGAGTCCAATTTCGGTAGGTGTGACCGTAAGTGAACTTGAAACGTTAGAATTTATCTGGACAACCCGAAACTTCGCAATGTATCCTATGCAATGCCATTGTGATTTATCAATCAGTGTTCCTCTCTTTCCCTGGGCCAACCTCGGTTATTGATTTCCATCTTTGTAATGTAAGTTTATTTGGGTACTAAAATTCAAATTCTGTCTTACACAGTTGTTAGCGGCGGCATTTACGTGATCTACTCCATGGATGTGCCGGCCAAGCAGAATCCCTTGTATAACCTTTGCTGGAGAATCACAAATGGAAAACTGGAGATAGCTCGAAGATGTCAGGTCTCGATAATATAAGTTTCCTGTTATATCCCTTCCAAGAACTACTCAATTTCTGGTTACAAAATGTTCAAAGCTATGATTGGTCGAATAGAATACAAATTCCATCACTATGTAATACATGGGCCCTGTGTCACGCGAGTTTAATTGTTATTGAGTTTATTTAGAGGTTGTGGGAGACCCATGCTGTACTCAATGAGCTAACCGATTAGGTTAGTCGGCTTTTTATATTAAAGGAACAGTGTCACGGATCTCGTGCATGTGCAGTAGCGATACATGGACTTGAAAGTTTTTTTCACGTTTCGTCGCTGTTATATCCTGTGCTGTTATATGTATCCGATTATCTACGCCATACATATGAACGGAACAAAAAAAAAAAACTTCAAACTGGAGAAACATGGCTGAGGCTTCAAAGTGTATTGTAAGGAGTACTGGCCCAAATCAATCCTACGGACCAAATTGAAGACGGCAAACAGATGAAAAATCTCAAATGAAGAATGATTCTCGCAGCTGTGAGCGCAGTTTATGCAATTGCGAAATATATGCGTATACCGGCATAATTCACAGATGCATCATCGCGCATGCTTGGCCGTGACACTGCTCCTTTAAGATGTTGTCCAGAAAAAAATTAAAGGCTTGCATCAAATGTTTTAACATTCAACTATTAAAAAATGTTTGAAGAACTGATTCCACGCGGTGTGGAGAATTACGAGACAATCTTAACGTCCATAAGACATAAAATAAGCAAGACAATTCTCTCGGCTTACTTTCAGTTGCGAGCCGCCAGAGCCAAAAGAAAAATTAATTGCTTCTAGAACTTAACTTTAGGTTGATTGTCCTCGGCTGAGTAACAGTATTGTGTTTCAAGGATTAATTAAGATGGTACATTTTAGTTGTATTTCTTTTGAGCCTATACCGAAAGAGGTTTCACGATAATTGTCACCATAGTTGGCATATTTTATTAAAAGGGGAATCCGGTCAGAGTGCCTGTTTCTTACACAAGCGTGCGCCAATGTTAATCACACTCCACTCTGACTTGGAAAAAGCTGCCGTGCCTATTATTGTTCCTTTGTACAGTCACGTTTTGTACAGCGTCAGGACAGCCCGAGATACTAAGGTTTCTTCACGACGGTATATATTTTTTAGAGGTACATGGCTATGCGGGAAGAGCAGAATATTAGGGGTAACCACGCATATAGGACAATTTGTAATGCATTTTAAAGTTGTATTTTTGTATTTTTGCTTATTTATTTTTAAAAACGCGTGGTTACCTTCCAAATGCTGTTTGGATTTCAATAGCTCTTGCCCAGATGTAAATTTGTTTTACATAAACCGCGCAAAAATACTTTTGTATTAGGGGGCACCGTCTTAACGAAATCTCATTAATATTCCATTCGGTGCTGTAGCCACACAGAATATATTATTCACTATTTTTCTTTGCTTCTTTGTATTGTTAACAATCATTCCTGTAGGTTTTTGTTGCCCGTGTACCCGGATTTGTCAAAGGAAATGGAGCACTTCAAACTATATCGTTTGAGTCGGCTTGTGTTCCTGGTCATTACATCCGACAGAAGAACTACAGATTTATCTTGGAAAGGAAAGGAGACACGGTGTTCAGTAAGTGTCAACATTAGAAACGACATAGGAAACGACTTGGCCTCTAGATTTATCGCTTAAGAAATCGTCAAATTGCTGAAAGTTTCTCCCAAAAATGTTAGTGGCATGATATTTTTTAAATAAAACATTGGAGGCCTTAGTTCACCGCGAAGATTCCCTTTTACAGATCCAAGGTTCAGCTCAACAGGGCAGTTTGGGTCAAGAGGTAATTGAGGGTAATGTACAGTTTAACCACTATATTAATTAGAAAATTAATCTCCCGTAAAATTAAGTTTGGTATGAAAATGTATTTATTCAAGCCAATTTTCATTTTACAGAGCGCGATTCGACCACATACTTTCACGGGGTGTTTTCGTTGTCGGGGGCATTTCAATTCAGCCTGTTACGAAAAGGCTGGTACATTTGCAGAAGCACCAATACAGATTATCACCAAGTACCGATCATCGCGGACTTCAACATGCCTTCCACG
>JAEMWC010000326.1:482500-512500 GCA_016490735.1 Pachyseris speciosa
ACTATAAAGACGATGTACGTGGAAAGCCTAATCACGATATTGACAAACATGGGAAGACCGTGACCAGTATTGTGCAATATCTGCAATACTACAATGACAAATTTCTCTGAATATCGTGTCAACTTAACGCCAGGTCATGGATGGATTGCGAACTAAACAGCAGCTCTATCTTGACGATGTTGGCCCCAGACTACTGGGTGGGCAATCTGTTACCTTTTGGGCAAACGACCCAGCTGGAAGGCGTGAAATTCTTTTGGATGGAAAGAAGATAATATACGCAATTCCAGGTCTTGACTGTGATTTCTCGATTCGCATTACTGCGACGTCGAGACGCAAAGTAGGTAAGTATCAACGCGCCCATGTGTTTGCTATTTTGTAAGGTCATCGCGGCCTGTAGTCCCAAAAAGTGGAAATGAACATATCAACTCGGAACGTTATGGTTTGTTTATCTTCACATGACAAAGGTCAATTTCGTTCGATCAAGAAACAAACAAAGAGAAAGTTTAGATGGCGCCTTACCAAAGATAGACTGTTTGGTAGGATATCTATTTACTTATTTATTTATTTATTTATTTATTTATTTGTATACGTAATCGTATGGGGCCCAGTGCAATTCAGGCCACATTAATACCTGCGTAATTAATCCTCAACTGGAATCATTTCGATTACATGTTTATAACATAGTGGCCAAAATTTTCTTAATAACGTCGAAATACGTCGAATAAAAAAGTCAGCCCCGCGCCCTTGGCTTACAACTTAAACGTCCTTGATATTTTCAACATTAACGCTTTCCATATTGTTTGTTCTATGTACTCGTATCGTAATAACCTCCTTCCTAATACTTTTGATACCTTTTTCTCTATTCATTAACAAGTTCATTTGATGATCCTCTACCACGGTCCAAATGTTTGGAATACCCTATCACGTGATCTCGCCCTATATAATAAGAAACTGTTTATAATATTGTGAATTAATATTTGAATAATGTATTTGTGGCAAACAACAACCGCTCGCTCCCAAGCAAAACAAACAAACGCTTAAACTGACTTGTTTAAAATATGGAATAGCTGTAGTCAGGAGATGAAATCGTTGAAAATAGTTAATGTTTGTCACTGACTTGTAATATATAGTTGTTTCTTTAAAAGACGTTTCGCCTAACTCTTAAGCCTTCATCAGTTATTAGGATTCTTGATTTAAAATTAAAAATAACGTTGCGCGAACGGTATGCGCGTGACTACAAAAAATGTTTCTGCGAGAGTTTTAAATTAAAACGTGCCAAACAGTTATAGACTTCTGGGATGACGATGTGGTCATTACCAGCGTTCCTATCTTTCACAGACATCGAAGCTTTAAGGAAAAACCGTTGATGGCAATTTAGTTCATTTTCGACGACTTTAACAATGTCAAAATCCATCTGATGATGACATTCGTGGACATGGCTCGCAACTTTGGAATTTTCATCGGACATCAATACAGCCTTTTCGTGCTCGGACATCTGCTTCTTCAGTGATCATTCTTTCTAGCCATAGTATGCAAATTCGCACGGTCTGCAACTGATTTTGTACATTATTCTAGAAGAAAAGGTTTGTAGTGTTCCTTATGTTCAGGGTGTCTCTGAAAGAATTGGTCGCTTATTAAAACAACGTCAGATCCAAGTTTCGTACAAGCCGCAAAAAACCATTAACAGTCTTTTTCCACGACCGAAGCAGCAGGATAAAACCGACCGTTCATCTTCTGGAACAGTGTCCATATATTATAAGTCAGTGACAAACATTAACTATTTTCAACGAATTAAACTACTTCTTTGCGTCCAAAACGAAAACTGATAGACGTAGACGTAAGACTTTTTAAGTGTGAACGGTGTTTAGCTTTTACAAGCTAATTGTGGACTCTAGTAAAGATGAATACAATAAAATAGAATAAAATCACACTAATTTCCGTATAAGAGAGGATTATGAGCAATACTAAAAAATCATATAAATATGAAGTTACACTAATTCAGAGTAGTTGCTAGTTGATGATTGCCAGTTACATCCAGTTGAGAGAAAAAAATACGAGTTTTATTCTTGAAGGAAAGAAACAACGATTAAACCAAAGCTGTTAAGCGGCGTGCTGTCAAGGTTTCTCCCACCTCTTGAAAACGCGCATTCGTAAAAATAGCATCCAAGTTTGACCTCCTCGTTCGCTCCATTATTGGTATACTGCGTGTCGGCTGCAAGATGCCGTGGTAAAATGAAAGCACAGTGGTAGGGCTTCAGCAAAATTAGCCGGATTTTGGATTTCCCTTGGATTTCCCTTGGATTTCCCGCATACTAATTTGGATTTCCCGCATACTAATGAAGTGTCTAGCTAGCTAGGTAAAAATGGGTTCCTCCATACTAATAAGCGTCGCTCTAGTACAATAAAAACAATAGACTTGCCCAAACTTGCCTGGTCTATGCCCACCCTGATTGGTTCATGTAGAATGTATTACGTGTTCAAAATAAAAGCGGGTAGATTTCGAAAGTGCTATCGTTCAAGCAATCGCTTCTCTAAGGAAAATTTATATCCGAGATTATCGTTCGATTTTCCGAAAGTGTTAACAGTTTCGCCTATAAAAATAAAATTCGACTTAGCTAACTTTAACTTTTCCGCTCCGTTAGTCACTAATTATTCAAAACTAGTGATCCAAACTACCCTATATTTGCATACAAACTCTGAAGTAAAAAAGCCCAAGGGACAACCTTCTACCATTCAACAACGACAATAGACGGCTTAAGTTGTTTGGAACGATCAATATAAACACGCGACTAATATGAATTACACGTTTCTTGAGTGACAAACATAAACTTTATTGCCTTTTCTCAGGGAATACAGAAACAATACAGAAAGTGATTTGAAATGAATAAACGTCAGTCACCCTCTTGAACTTCGTGTGGAGGAAAAATCAATAGTCTTCATCTTCGCTTGGAAGATAATGACTCCTCTTAAAATTTTCTGAATCAAAGTGTTGCACTGCGTGACAACAAGAATGTTTTGGAACAACACGTTTCTTGAATCATTATTAGCGAATACGGAAAGATTAAAATACACAATGAATAAAAATCAATCAAGTTTCTCTATACTGCAAAAGACTTTAAACTTTCCCACGCCGTATATTTTCTAGTAAAGTTATATCAAAGATTTCCCTCCTCCTCCTCCTCCTCAATTCTATTATTTTCCCTCCTCCTCCTTCTCCTCCTCCTCAATTCTATTATTTTCCCTCCTCCTCCTCCTCCACAATTCTGTTATTTTCCCTCCTCCTCCTCCTCAACTCTATTATTTTCCCTCCTCCTCCTCCAGAACCACCACCGCCACCGCCGCCATCACCACCACCGCCACCACCGCCACTGCCACCACCACCGCCACCACCACCACCACCACCGCCACCGCCACCATCGCCACCACCGCCACCACCACCACCACAATTGTGGTGGTGGAACCACCACCACCGCCACCGCCACCATCGCCACCACCGCCACCACCACCACCACCACCACCGCCACCGGTGGTGGTGATGGCGGCGGTGGCGGTGGTGGTTCTGGAGGAGGAGGAGGGAAAATAATAGAGTTGAGGAGGAGGAGGAGGGAAAATAACAGAATTGTGGAGGAGGAGGAGGAGGGAAAATAATAGAATTGAGGAGGAGGAGGAGGAGGGAAGATAATAGAATTGAGGAGGAGGAGGAGGAGGAGGAGGAGGAGAAAATAATAGAATTGAGGAGGAGGAGGAGGAGGGGGAAATCTTTGATATAACTTTACTAGAAAATATACGGCGTGGGAAAGTTTAAAGTCTTTTGCAGTATAGAGAAACTTGATTGATTTTTATTCATTGTGTATTTTAATCTTTCCGTATTCGCTAATAATGATTCAAGAAACGTGTTGTTCCAAAACATTCTTGTTGTCACGCAATGCAACACTTTGATTCAGAAAATTTTAAGAGGAGTCATTATCTTCCAAGCGAAGATGAAGACTATTGATTTTTCCTCCACACGAAGTTCAAGAGGGTGACTGACGTTTATTCATTTCAAATCACTTTCTGTATTGTTTCTGTATTCCCTGAGAAAAGGCAATAAAGTTTATGTTTGTCACTCAAGAAACGTGTAATTCATATTAGTCGCGTGTTTATATTGATCGTTCCAAACAACTTAAGCCGTCTATTGTCGTTGTTGAATGGTAGAAGGTTGTCCCTTGGGCTTTTTTACTTCAGAGTTTGTATGCAAATATAGGGTAGTTTGGATCACTAGTTTTGAATAATTAGTGACTAACGGAGCGGAAAAGTTAAAGTTAGCTAAGTCGAATTTTATTTTTATAGGCGAAACTGTTAACACTTTCGGAAAATCGAACGATAATCTCGGATATAAATTTTCCTTAGAGAAGCGATTGCTTGAACGATAGCACTTTCGAAATCTACCCGCTTTTATTTTGAACACGTAATACATTCTACATGAACCAATCAGGGTGGGCATAGACCAGGCAAGTTTGGGCAAGTCTATTGTTTTTATTGTACTAGAGCGACGCTTATTAGTATGGAGGAACCCATTTTTACCTAGCTAGCTAGACACTTCATTAGTATGCGGGAAATCCAAATTAGTATGCGGGAAATCCAAGGGAAATCCAAGGGAAATCCAAAATCCGGCTAATTTTGCTGAAGCCCTACTACTAAGCACTTGACGCTTTGCAACAAACAAGCCCTCCACGCATCAAGTCGAACCACGTTTTGAGCTCAGTTAAACGCAAAAATAACTTTTGGTCTTTCTTTAGTAACACAAATATTCGCCTTCTGGAGTACCTTTTAAACGTAACCTTTGATCACTACAACAACAACAACAACAACTTTATTTATCTTTACATATAAAAGTTAAGGGTAGTTTGCCCCGCAAATAGCTGAGAAGCTAGTCGTGGCGGGGCAAGACAAATACATATACAACTCAGATGAGTAGCTTAAGAAACAAAACAAAACAAAACAAAAAAAAAAAAGATCCTTAAATTAAAACAAGCCTTGCAGATAAATAAATTAAACGAAGATGTAGTTAACACAGCGCTTACTGACATACAATGAGGAAAAGAAAAGAAAAGAAAAACAAACATTAATTAAAGAGATTAAAAACTGGATCTATATACCTACTTTTTTAATGATCATGGGGATTTGAATATAGTCATCCTCCTTTTCTAAAATATCAAATAACAATTTGCGAAGAACTCGTTTGAAATTTTTTTTAGGAAGATCCGTTATATAGCGTGGTATCTTATTCCACAGTTTTACTCCGAGTCGAGAAAAGGAATTGTTTAGTATTTCGAGTCTAGAACTTTTAACAGCGAACTTTCCAGATGTAGACGATCGTGTATTGTATGAGTGAATATTACGCGTTTTCTGAAATAAATTTAGAATATTTGTTGGGGCTTTATTATTATTGATATCATACATTAAGGTTGATACCGATTCATAATAAAGAAAAGTTATTGGTAGGACGTTTGCTTCGAGAAATAAAGGAATTGCATGGTCATGCCAGTCTGCGAAGTACAATAAGCGAAGAGCTCTTTTCTGAAGAATTAAAATTTTATTAAGATGAGTCTTGCATGCCTGGCCCCAGGCAGCAAGACCGTAGGTTAAATATGGCTGAACTAGTGATTTATAGATATTCAAAAGTATTGGTCGAGGTACAGTGTGGCGTAGCTTTGCAATCAGCCCAACATTTTTGCTAATTTTTGTAACAATAGAATCAATGTGATATTTCCAAGAGAGATTCTGATCAATGAGAACGCCCAGATATTTTATATAGACTTTAGACTCGAGATGAACATATTTATTCTTTTCATTATCAAACATGCAAAGTTTTGGTCGGTAAGTAAGTCGCTTTTGGTAAGGATGAAATATTACAAAGTTGGATTTTTTTATATTAAGAGTTAGTTTATTGGCTGTCAGCCAGTTATAAAGGTTTTGAAGTTCGTGGTTGACTGTTGTTTCAAGATCTCTCAAATTTTTGTCCGCATAGAGAATGTTGGTGTCATCTGCAAAGAGGTAAAACCCTAATTTATTTGAGCATCTGTGGATGTCATTGACATAAAGCAAGAAAAGCAATGGTCCAAGAACTGATCCTTGAGGAACTCCACATTCAACAACGGCCTTATCTGATATATGATGGTCTACTTGCGTTGTTTGGGTACGATTTTTGAGATACGAGGAGAACCAATCATTAATTATTCCACGAAAGCCATAGTGATTGAGCTTATCAAGCAAAACATCGTGATCAACGGTGTCGAAAGCTTTTTTAAGATCAATGAATACTCCACAGGAAAACAAACCCTGATTCATGTTTGACTGTATATCGTTTACAATATGAAGTATTGCATGCTGGGTTGAATGCCCCTTACGAAAACCATATTGTGAGGAATACAAAAGGTCATGTTTTTCTATATAGCTCGTTAATCTTTTGTAAATTATTTTCTCAAATACTCTATTAAAATTTGAAAGTAAAGAGATGGGTCTATAGTTGTTTACATCCGTATCATCATCACCCTTAAACACAGGTGTAATTTTAGCCATTTTAAGCTTTGATGGATAAGTCCCTAATCTGATAGACGTATTAAGTATGTGTGTAAGAACAGGGGCTATTACAGCACTTGAACATTTGAGTAGTTTAGTAGGCGAGGAGTATAAGCCATAAGATTTATCCGTCGGTACAAGTAGTATTTCTGACCGTAATTCTTCAGGTAAAACAGGTTGAAAAAAGAACGATGAAATTGGAGATTTGCTCTTATCAACATAGTCTAAATGATGATTTTGAGGAATGGGTAGCTTATTGGCAAGTCTGTTTCCCACTGTTGCAAAATGTTCGTTAATAATGTTAGGTATCCGCGAACCTTCCTTAACGATTTCATTACGATTATTAAAATCCTTCAATGCAGATATAGCTTTTAAGTTTTTTTTCCTTCGATGTAAAAGTTCATTAATTCCTTGCCAGGTTTTTTTCATGTTGGTCATATTATTTTCAAAGAATGTATCATAATATTTCCTTCTACTTAATCGTATCAATGTACAAATTTTGTTCCTATATTGCTTATACCTGGCTTCGTCTCCGGAAGCGTATAATTTATTTTTAACCTTAATCGCCGCCCTGATTCCGTTAGTTATCCAGGGTTTGGATAGTTGCTTTGCTTTGCGATTAGATAATTTTTTCATCGGGGCGTGTTTGTTTACAATTGTATTATACTTGTTGTAAAACGATGAAAACAACTTGTTCACACAATTAGCGCCATTTGCAATTATTTGATCCCAATCAATTTCAGACAACTCATTGTTAAAACGATCCACAGAGAATCTTGAATAATCGCGTATTTTTACATTTTTAACTTGTCGAAATTTGTCTTTCGCTGACGTTGTGATACAGAACTGGGAAAAGTGATCACTAATATCAGAGATAATGTTTCCGCTGGCAAGCAATTTGTCGGGATCGTTAACAAAAATGTTATCAATTAAGGTAGCGGAAGTTCTATGTACACGGGTCGGTTTGTCCACTGTTGGAATAAGATAACAGCTTCGAAGAGAAAGCAAAAAATCCTGGCTTACTTGAGATGTTTCACACTTAAGTAGATCTATATTAAAATCACCCATGATGTAAACGTCCTTATCATCTGACACCATTTTTTCTATTGTCCTATCAAAATATGTCAAGAAGTCATCGGGCGAATTATGCTGACGATAAATTATTCCACAGACTATATTTTTATGATCAACAAAAGAAATTTCAACCCAAAGGGCTTGGAATGCCTCATTTGAAGTTTTCTCAAGAACATTGTAATTTAGTGATTGATCAACAAAGAGGCCAACGCCTCCAGAGGACAATGGTGTTGGCACATATTCAAAAACATAACCAGAAATGCTCGGTTGAGCGTTGCTCTCATTAGAATTTGTAATTCTTGTTTCCGAGATACCAATAACATCGAAGTGAAAATCGAGTTCATCTAATAACGATTCTACATTTTCTAAATTGCGATTGATGCTCACAATATTGTTATGAAAGATGGAAAAACTAGACTTAACCGTGTTTTCAGAAAGGTTTTCCTTAAACATTTTGAAGCTATGTGGGGAAAAATACCGGCTTTGAATGCGCTGATTAGGGAGGTTAGACTCGGTATTCAAACAGGCATCCAAATTAGAGTTTAGGCTAAAAATGTCTAAGTCATATAAACTGTTTAATTTATCTAAATGTCGCCTTGGCCGCCATTCGACAGGAATCGAGTTATTAAACTGCCCGTGATAGAGGGCGAGGTTACCTCTAAAGTTAAAGTAAGGTAGTTCACTCAATAATAGTTTACTGGCCCTCTCTTCCGATTTATTTCTTCGCAACTTCATTGCTGCTTGATTCTAACGATCTTATCATCTAAATAAGTGTACTGTGCCTTTCTTAACGAATGCAACCCGAGATAAAAGACAAACTTCGAAGAAGATGAAGAAGTTGTTACGCTTAAAATGAAGACACAACATGTGAAAGCAACGTGTCAGCCAATCAGGAGCGAGTAATTGTGCCCTAGTTGGAAGCAAAATTTAAAAACAAATTCCCCTCTGTCTCAACCAATCAACATTCAGTAATTTTTCTCTCTATGTTACAAATTTACTTATTTGTCTATTTGTTTAGTCAATCATTTATCTATTTATTGTTTTCTTCTATTTCCCACATTTCTTCCATTCAGTCCCTACAACGCCAGCGCCGACGAAACCAAGACCGATAATAACACCAAAACCGCCAGCATCGCCATCACCACCTCTCCCACTAACTTCACCACCTTCTCCACCTTCACCATCACCGCCACCACCGCCCCCGCCCCCGTCACCACCACTACCATACATCCCCCCAACACATAAAGCTAGTAACACTCCTCTTCCTTCTCTACCCCCACCTTCTCCTCCTCCTCCTCCTTCGCCTCCTCCTCCACCTCCACCTCCTCCTCCTCCTCCTCCCCCTCCCTCTTCAACATCCCCGCCTACTCTACCACCATGTGGACCTGCAGTGACAACTGTACCTCCTTCTACCACAACACTTCACCCGTGTTCAACCACCACCCCGTCAAATCCACCACAGCCTACCCAACCACCAATTTCGCTTCCACCAACATGCATGCATCCATGCTCAACCACTACCCCCTCAAAACCACCACAGCTTACCCAACCACCACCGTCACCTGTTCCACCTTCCCCATGCATACCACCAGGTGGACCACAAAACTCTGGGCCACCACCCTCATGTCAGCGACTTTCCACTTCACCGCCGCCAATGGTGCCTTATACCTTACCAACACTGCTTCCTATAACAGCCACACCCTTGATGACTGGTAAGTTATCATGCTAATGTACTCTTTACAAAGATGTGAAGGAATTATGCAAAGCAGGATTTGCCAAGAGAGTCGTGAGTGTGGATTGTGAAACAGCCACGAACACCATTTCCTGGCTATCGTAAGATCACAACTCACTTATTTTCAGGTGGGAAATTAAAACTGTCAAAAAGGCCCATTTTTACCTTTTAAGGCCAATTGTTTTTCATTACATTATTTTTCGCTACTTTTTTTCTTTTTCCTGCCTTCATCATTCAGATAGGGATGATATGATATGATATGATATGATATGATATGATATGATATGATGTGATGTGATATGATGTGATGTGATGTGATGTGATGTGATGTGATATGATGTGATATGATGTGATATGATATGATGTGATATGATATGATCGTAAACTGAAATAAACGTTTGAAGAAGTTTGGTCGGCGATCGAGTTCACGGTATTATCATTATCATTATCATAATTATTGTTGATGCTGATATTATGGCAGTTTATGATCATGATCATTATCATTATCGTTATCGTTACTATTATTATTATTATTATTATTATTATTATTATTATCATCATCATCATCATTTTTGGACAGAAACCTTTAAACGAAAAGGTTTTGATTGAAATGTGTGGAGTTAAATTGGAAATTCCAGAGGGCTGGGGCCATTGCAAATAAAAAAACTTTCCATGGGGGAGGTATGCATATTTTCTGGTACCACACATTCAAAGGCACAATGCCCCATGGTCATTGCTTTGCTTGTGGTTACCCTCACACTACTAGCATTAGCAATAATGTCTTCTTCTTAATGTTAAACTTCACTGTCCTTATTGAGATACAACATCATGTCACAGGAGAATTGATATAACTTTAAGACAAACTCTTCAGTTATGACACAAGTACCAGTAGGTTGCTAAAACCTAATTTTCTTTGGATAGTTTTACATTGACCTAAAAGGATCAATAACAACTTGGGCAACCTTTCTACAGTGAGAACTGTTCAGAGTTCTGCATCATATCAATGCAAAATGTAAGGTGCAGGCTGATAATAAATAAAATTGAGAAAAGTTGTCAACTTATATGCTGCAGGCCTGATCAGTTGTCAACTTGACTAATTTTTTTGTGCCAGAAATTACAAATTTGGCTTATTCAAATCTGGCTGTGACCACATATTCCAGTTATAAGCAAATGCACACTGTAGTTACAGGCATATATGGATATTTTTTTCCTGACTTGTGTTTGCTAATGCCGGCGTATAACAGATTAATGTCACATAAATTTTGTTTTCATGCATGCCACCACTGTTCAGAGTTGGTGGCACATATGGATATAACTTACCAACATGTCATAACATTATGATATACTGGGTCGAGTAATGGCGGCTTGAAGACGTACGAAACGGCCGTCCGCAAACTTTGCTATGTCAGAGCGGTAAATGGCAGAATCTTTAAATCAAGTTTTAAGCAAAAGGCGAAATAGGTCTTCCACGTCTTCCAAGGGATCGACATCTTCTCCAGAAGCCAAGAAACCGAAACAAAACGGAAATCATTACCCGACGGAAAGCTCAAATGGAATCCTTCAAGACTGCGAAGAAACATGGAATTCCTGCATCTTTCAGTTTATCACAACCAGATAAGTTATATATAAGAGGAAGACTATGGCCAACAGGCAGGAAATTTAGTTTCGAATAACTTGTTATCATATTCACTGATTTTGTTTTTCACCATTTAATGTCCATATTTGCTTATGCATCTGCCATATTGTCGCTCGCTATTTTTTTTTTCAGATTTTAACACATAAAATTGCGGTCGGTAAACCCCGATGAACCCCGGCGAAATCTTACCTTTGGTTCATCGCTTAGCTAGCAACCAAATGTTGCATCGCTTGGTTATTAGCCTTTGTCTAGTGTCGTTTTTGTTTTTCGTATTTGTGTTTACATGTTTATTCCGTGTTACCCATTACGTTACTTCATCCCTTACGCCAACTGTTTCTTCAAGTCCATTAGCGATCTCGCGTCAACCCACCAAGATAAATGTTAAATCGATTTTTGTTTCAAGTCGTCGTGAAACTCTATCGAAAGTAATTACTCCGCCGGGCTTGTGTGGTTTAACTTCTTTATTAAGCTTAAATTGACCGCGCAAAATGTAAATAACGCTAATGGGTTTGACCTTAAATGTCTGTCACTCAATGTACGAGGCCTCAATAAGTCTATCAAACGTCGATCTATTTTTCGATGGTTACACAAACAAAAACACCACGTAATTTTTTGCAAGAGTCTTATAGCTCAGAAGTTCTTGAATCCATCTGGGAAAAAGAGTGGGGTGGCAAAGCGTTTTTTAGCCACGGCACAAATCACAGTAAAGGTGTAATAACATTAATTAATCCCCCTGTGGACTTCATGGTCGAAAAATGCATACCTGATAAACAAGGAAGATTCATTATCCTAAAAGTGGCGTTTGAAGAAAAGGCCTTTGTTTTTGTTAACATCTACGCACCTAATGATGTTGCCCAACAAACCGCTTTCTTCAATAAATTAAGCAAACACCTTGAAGAATTTGCACAAGATACAATTATAATTGGGGGAGACTTCAACTGTGCACTAACGTCACAAGACAAAAAAGGAGGAAACTTGATAACAAAAAAATCAGCTGTTATAAAAGAAATCAACGCACCATGCGATTTATACAATCTTAATGACATATGGCGAAACACGAATCCGGAAAAGCAGCGTTTCACCTGGAGAACTAAATCCTTTAAAATTCAATGTCGGTTAGACTACTTTTTAATTTCCAACGAGTTAGTTCCTTTCGCTACGAATTGCAATATTTTCTATGCACCCGAATCTGACCATAGTGCCGTGTCAATGCATGCACCTCCAATCGAATCAGTTCAATCATAAAAGAGGCCCTGGGTTTTGGAAGTTTAACACAACCCTCCTCCGAGACGAAGCATATGTAGCAGCCTTAAAAATGAATTTACCTAGTTTTAAAGAGAAGTACCAAGAGGTTCATGATTTAGGTCTAAAATGGGATCTTATAAAAATGGAGATAAGAGGCTTTACCCTTCAATATTCTAAACGAAAAGCGAAAAAATACCGAGATGAAGAGAACTCTTTAACAAAAAAGTAAACGATCTTCAAGCAAATGCTGGAAAAAAACCCTCACGACAAAACTGCACTGCCATACTAGAGCTTCAATTGGCTAGAGCACGTCTCAGAAAAATCACACTAATAAAAACCAAAGGAGCTATTTTAAGATCCAAAGCACGTTGGCACGAAGAAGGAGAAAGAAACACAAAGTACTTCTTTAGTCTAGAAAAGCGCAATCATGATAACAAAACAATAACCAAACTCAAAGTAGGACAAGACTCCTACATAGAAGAGCAATCCGAAATCTTACAAGTGCAGAAGAATTTTTACGAATATCTATACCGCTCCACCGAGGTTAACCCCCAAAACTTTGAAAATTCACCTTTTTTTAATCCGGAAAATATTACCACACTAACCAATGAAGAAAATAATTCTTGTGAAGGGTTGATAAACGAAATCGAATGCACAAACGCGCTTAAAGACTTTAAAGGTAATAAAACCCCAGGTACTGATGGTTTACCAGCTGAGTTTTATCGTTTCTTTTGGCCCGGATATTTGCCATGATCTGCTAACTAGCTACAACTATGCTTTCCAACACGGTACAATGTCCATAAGCCAAAGGCGGGGTATAATTTCGCTTATACCAAAGAAGGCTAAAGATAAAACCATCCTAGAAAACTTGAGACCCATCTCACTTTTAAACGTTGACTATAAGATCCTTACTAAAGTCATTGCCAATAGAATTGAAAAAACTCTACCAACTTTAATTAACCCCGACCAAACTGGATATGTCAAATCCCGCTACATAGGCGAAAATGTGAGGCTTATAAATGATATAATAAATTACGCTGACAGGACAAATAAAAAAGGCATCGCAATATTCCTTGACTTTAAAAAAGCATTTGATTCGATTGAATGGAACTACCTAGCAGAGACACTGCGGCTTTTCAATTTCGGCCCGGATATTCAAAACTGGGTCAAGGTTTTTTATAATAATGTTACAAGCTGTGTCTTGAATAACGGTTATGCATCAAATTTTTTCTCTCTCAAACGAGACGTCAGACAAGGCTGCCCGCTTTCCGGTGTCCTTTTTGTTCTCGGTATAGAACTCTTTTCTCGAGCTGTGAAAAAGGATGCCACAATCAAAGGTATTCAAGTCAATAAGTATGAACTAAAAATAAGTCAATATGCTGATGATACCACAGTCTTTGTTCGCGACCTTGACTCCGTGACAAACCTACTGAATCTCTTAAATGATTTGGTCTAGAAATCAATACTACTAAAACAGAAGCAATGTGGTTGGGTCAATGGAAAGAAAGAACGGACGATCCCTTCGGTTTTAAGTGGCCAAAAGAACCTATCAGTGCTCTCGGCATTTTCTTTTCCTACAACCAAGTTAACGCTGATTCTTTAAATTTTGGAGAGAAAATAAAAATCCTGGAAAAAAACTCTCAAAATCTGGAAACGAAGAAATCTTGCTCTGTATGGAAGGATCAATATAGTCAAAAAACTCGGCCTATCAAAGTTGATTTACGCAGCGTCTGTGTTAGCTGTACCTGATCACTTCATCCAGGAAATCAATAAAATAATTTTCAATTTTATTTGGGAGGGGAAGCCCCTAAAATTAAAAAGAGCACTATAATTGGCGAAAAAAAAGATGGCGGGTTGAAAATGTGTGATTTCAAGATTATGGAAAAAGCACTCAAACTAGCGTGGATCAAAAGAATTCAAGATGACTCTCAAGCTTCCTGGAAAATAATTCCCAACCACATCATGCATAAACATGGCAGTCTTGCTTTCCTGATAAAATGCAACTTCACAACCAATACACTTGCCCATGAAAATCTTCCATTATTTTACGAAAAGATTTTAAACTATTGGTCCGAGTTCAAAAACTTAACAGGATATGATCTCAAGTCCCACCAGAAAGATGAAATTATCTGGAATAATAAGAACATTCTAATAGCCGAAAAACCTATATTCTATAAACATTGGTTTGACGCCGGGATTTCTAAGATCAACGATTTATTAAAAGAACAAAACAATTTTTTAAACTGGCAGGAGTTTCGATATAAATTTAATCTGAATGTACCCTTCACTCAGTACTACGGTTTAATGAACGCAATTCCTGCAATGTGGAAAGCGTACCTTGAAAACCCCGTTACCCCTCAAGCGGATGAACACAACGTCTCTGCCTACCCCTAACTACCAGATCCATTTATTCCGCCCTTCTAAAAACCGTTTTCATTCCTCCAACTGCCGAAAATAGAATACTCCGCCATGGTTTTACAAGAGACAACATCAATAATAAACGCAGTGAAGACAATAATGTTCCAATATAAAGTGATCCACAACGTGCTTCCTACACGCGCTACACTTTTTCGTGACGGCTTTCTAGACAATGCTAGCTGTAATTTCTGTAACGACAAAGAGCAAACACTGAACCACTTGCTGATTAACTGCGCTTCCGTAGTCGGTTTTTGGTCTTCCTTCCTAGTTTGGTGGAACACAAAAACTAATGAAAATTTACTTATAAATCCGAGTAACATATTGTATGGCTGGCATGAAAGGACAAAGCATTGGCGGATACTAAACTACTGTTTATTAATTGCTAAATATCACATTTTCTGCACAAGCCTTCGCGGAGATGATTTAGATTTTCAAAACTATCTTCCCATTATACATGAAAAACTTGAAACGTTAAAAGAGATCGCAATTGCAAAAAAAGCTCTTTCTAAATTTCATCGCACTTGGGCCATTCTACTCTAAAATCTGTTTACTGTATTTTCATTACATATTATCGTTGTTAGTGGCATTATACTCTCAGTTACAAGTAATTTTAGTTTGTTCTTGTTATCCAATGAAGTGTCTTCGGGATCATTTGGTAGTCGTCGTACGTGCTTTCTTGTTAGTGTTTTATTACTTTTGTAATCATTTCTTTTACTTTGTTGTTTCAGTGTTGATGATGTGTATTTGTTGTTTCAATTTGCAAATAAATTCATTAAAAAGAAAAAAAAATGTCATAACATTATTTGTCCTCGTTTGTACACAAGCAAAGACATATTTGAACACCAAAAAAATGCTTGTAGAGTTGAGCAGTTTTAACTCGAACAAATTAGAAACCAATTTGATTAATTCAAGAAATGCTAAGCTGAATATTGAAATAACAAAACAATCAAAATAGTTGAAATCTGATCATTGTTACTGGAGGTAATGGTGATCATCAAACAACAACAATAGTAAAAATTAAAAACAACAATGGCATGAAAGTTTTCTGTAGTAACAACTGTTCTGAGAGGCAATGGCACAATTTTTATGAAAATAGGAAATTGTCCTGATTGTGCACTAATAGCAAACATATTCTGAAGGACAAATTTGCACATAAAAAATGCTTGAAGAGTTACTGCAGTCTTAAATTCAATAATCTAGCCTCCATAGAATAAATTAGATTCAAGAATGCTAAGCTGGATTAAAACAAACAAAACAACAATAAAAAATAACTGATCAATGTTAGTTGACCGAGGTAACTGTGAAAGTGAAACAACAAGAATGGTAAAGTTAAACACCAAAAAAAAAAAAGTTGTTTTCTGTGACAAAAAAAAATATCTCTCTCTTAGCATTGCCAAAAAAGCTAAAAACAACTTCTGCAAACCATGAATAGCTTGGGTTGGCTTCAAAATATGTTTTGATTAGCCAAATGCATTTTTTTCAATGCTTCACCAAATAATTAACAAACACATTTTCTAATAAGAAACGGTGGGTCTAAAGTACAGGTCACATTCCACAGGTCACCGGTACAGGTCACGGCTTTATTGATTGCTAGCTAAGCCAAACAATTTCTCCTCAATCTAAAACAAAATTTTTGATAGTGATTAGGGCTAGGAGACATTTTTAGGCTTCTTTATTTACCTGCACGTAGCACCGTGACCTGTATGTTGGCCGCCGAATAAGAAAGATTAATTCAGTCCTTGCTTAAATTTATTTAAATAATTCAAGTTTTAATAATTCTTCTTCCATGAACCTATTGAAGCCGACTAAATCATGGACAAACTTGCTCTGTTGTTGAGACTAACTGAAGAAAAAAAGAGGTCAAATGATTCCAGATTCAATTCTGGACTCATCACAAACTAAACCTACACCTCCAGGTAAAAGGAATGAAAAAACCTAGATAAACAATTTAAGCTGGTCATAAATCGATCAGCTATCAGGCATGAGGTTAAAACATCTTGCTATCAAAAGGTGCAGGGTAACTGCTAATAAATTGACAAATGTTGTCATCTCAGACGCTTAAAGGGGCAGTGTCACGCTATTGTACCATCACTTTAAAAAGCTTAAAACTACCAATGCATCAGTGGAAACCTTAAAATAATGGTCTAGTTTTGCTGCCAAAGACTGTAGTACTGCATTGACACTATAAATGTCTGTATTCCATGTAAGATGACGAGGATGGAAATGGAAACGATTTAAATTTGAAAAAACTGGCATATTGAAAAATCACCAAAAAATTATTATGGTTAGCTCTTCCTGCTAAAATTTCATTGGAATTCATCTTGCTGATTCTTTAGGAGCATTTTTTGCAGGATAACAGGTAAAAGGCAGTAAAATATAATTTTGGCAGAATTGAACCAAAAACAGCAAAAATTCCGGTGACAGTGCTCCTTTAACACCGGGCCTGGTCAACATGAGTAATATTTCCTGCTAACAATTACAAATTAAGCTTTAATTCATATCTGGCTGTGTCCACATACAGTGTATTCCAAGCATGTTTTTAATTAAGAGCATTGCACACTGTACTGTATAGACCTATTATTAGGTTTTTATGGCAATGAAAAATTGTCAGATATATTTTCCTTTGTTGTGTTTGTTAATGCCCCATGCACATAACAGACCGCAAGTCACATCAAAATTTGCTTTTATGCAAACCTTCACTGCTCAGTCAGTGGAGCATATGGATATATTGGCACATATGGAAATACTGTAAGTTGTCATTTTTCGTCAGGTGCTCTTTACACAGGACAAATATTTTCAAAGGAAAATTTGCACATAAAGTGAAAGTAGAATAAAGGCCTCAGAATAAAGTAATGCAAGAAATGCTATGCTGAGAACTTAAAATAAATAAAACACAATTGTTTAAAACTGATCAGTGTCAGTGGAGGTTGACTGGTGATTATCAAACAACAACAAATGGTAAATGTAAGTCAACAGTAACTGTAAAAAAATTATTTCAATCTTAGCCCAGTCAAAAAAAAAAAATGAAAACTTGCTGATACTGTAATTCTGAATTGCTTACACTGGCTTAAAAATATTTTGACAAGCAAAACTGCATTTTTTCATTGCTTCATCAAATAAAACAAACTTATCTCATAGGAAAGGTTAAGTCAATCCTTGCTTCAAATTGATTTATACTTATATAAAGCTTTATAGCTCTTCCGTGAAGCTGTTCACTCGACGAAAATTCATTGACAAGTTTCTGTTTCTATTGAAACTAATCGAACTGAAAAATAAAGTCCGGAGTCTTGGGATTCATTACTGCGTCCGCCGTCCGGATAAATTCTTGAACAAACTCGCTCGGTACTTCCATCTCTGTCGGAACTAATCGTAAAATAAACGGTAAAATCTGATTCGGGATTCAATTTTGGATAAAGCTACACCTCCGGGTAAAAGCAGTGAAAAAGCGAAAAGCTATGCATGCGGTTCAGTGAACAGAGTTCATTTCCAATGTAAACCATTAATCGACTTAAAAACACGCGTATTATCCTTAGAATATAAACAATAGCTATTGAAACTGACGTTTTGTAAAGAGAAAATGTCGCTTACCAGACTATTACTCCTGGATCCTGGAATTAAGCTTTATAGTTTCCCTTCAAAGTTAAGCATGCTTAAAAATTTTCCATGTTGTTGATTCGATTCTTGAACTGACTCGACCAGCTTGTTTACACACATTCTCAAACATTTCTCTGCTCGACAGCCGTCAACTCCAACGATTAAGGCTTGAAAGAATGTTAAAAATCCTTCTCCAAAATAGTAGTCGCTCTCACGATTCTTTTATTCTTCTGGGATCAGCACTTCGACAGACTTTTCTCGAAACCGACTGCCTGGCCAGTGTACTGAACCGTGATGACGACTCACGTCAACTCAAAACTGCTGTAAATTAAGGGCAAAGTCTCTCAAATCTCAGCTAAATAGAGCTCTCCATCTGTGATTCATTCGTAAGAACCAAGGTAATAGCAATTTTAAGGTTGAAATTGTCCAAAATCGCAAAAATTGGATGAATCAGGGGGGAACCCAATGAATACATTCTGTCGGGTGGTACAGTGCACATATGAAGCATTTTCTTCATAAGATCTGCCCAAAATATCCATTTTCTTATTTTCTTGTTTGACCAAAACTTGGAAACACTTTCGAAGTTGTTTCTATGAAAATCCGTTTTAGGAATTTATGAAATTACACTTAGTTCCGGTTATCAAAAGAACAGTTCGGTGTAACCCTTACGACAAAATGTCATTACCCCCCGAAAAAGTGTAGAAACAATATGGCGGCCAAACAGCGGGATTTTCCTGTGAAATGTCCTCCTTTATTCACGAAGTTTTGAAGTTTTTCAAACAAACAGTTCTATGACAAAGAATAGTTCAAGGGTGTAAAACAGAAATAACAGTTTCGATTTAAGCTCGCGAAATCGTTCAATTTTCGCATATCAAAACTTGCGGCCCATTTTTCTTTCCCTTATGTTTAGAAAACGGAGGTATAATGACCCATACAAGGTACAATGTGAAGATTTCTAGAGTAATACTGCCAAACCTTGTCGTTTTATGAAGACACAAACTAAAATATTTCAAACCTTCTGACCACGTGACTGGTGACGTCATGCCCTGCTTCTGGTCATTTCCAAAATTTTCAGGTGGAACCTTACTATCTCTCAAATTTTCGATTTCGTGCAAAGTAACGTTGAGTCTAGAAAGCACTCGACCTAGTCCTCCAAATTCTTCGCTCATCCGCATTTCCCCCTTAAATTTCAAACGTCAGACGTCAAGTGGTCATTTTCATATGCCCCACAACAATTTAACCTCAAATATCCTATTTGTCTTTAAATTGGTCCAGAAATCTTGTGACAGTAGCCTAAAACGCTATTTCAGGGATAGTCACGTCACGTCATCACCATAGCTTTGAGTTAACAGATATTTCATGGCAAATGTTATCTTTACCTGGTGTGACACACCCCTAGGTATAAAATTGATAAAATTATAAAACTTGAAAAAAGATTAGCCTCAAGGGATTCTGGGAAAATTTTTTATCATAATTGCAATTTACTTTTAAAATTATTATTATTGATTAACTTCTCAGGGTGTTCCCAAATAATGCTATATGAAAGGCATACATTCCTACCCCTTACAAATTACGAAATTAAGCAATTATTAAGTTTATAGATTTACCATTGTCTAACTACTTCAGGTTGCATACCCACTCATGGAGGGACATCACTGGGTGGTTGTTATGTTTCTCCATTTGTTTATCAAGGGATCCTTCAGCACCGCTGTACAAGAGCGAAGCGCGGCTACCACTGGTGTGCGACGACGAAATATTATATTTAACAAGAACTGGCCTTTGATTGTGTTCTCAACCTAACAGGTTGCTTGCCCACCCACGGAGGAACTTCGCATGGTGCTTGCTGTATGTTTCCATTTGTTTATCGAGGAATCCAGCAACACCGCTGTACAAGAGCCGAACGCGGCTACCGCTGGTGTGCGAAAACGGAAAATTATGATGCCGACAAGCAATGGGGATTCTGTTCCAGCTGTTTTTTGTGTTACGGTGGTAATTCGAATGGTAACTGCTGTCATTTTCCATTCATATATGGTGGGAAAATGTACACAACATGCACCAGTCAAGATGAAACCAAACCCTGGTGCGCTACAACATACAACTATGACGTCGACAAACAGTGGGGCTACTGTGGAGGTAAAAAGGTGTATGCAGTTCCGGGTTGATTGATTGTTGATTACATTTATGTTTGGGCGACGTGCCCGCTTACATTCCCTGCGTTCTTTCTTTTTTATCTTTTGCTTGTTTGGTTTTGTGGACTGTTTCAAGAGCGTTTTATTTACATTGACTTTTTCCCTCTTTCTTTTCCACTGAGATGCACAAACGCATTACTGATAATCCAATCGGAAATGCAAACAAATTGCTTGGAACAAGAGAAAATAAAAAAGGTTAGAGAGTAAATCCGCCATACACGGCTTATTTCAGAGGTAATTCGTCTCAGGTTATTTTTAGATCACTTGCCAACCTCGGAAATCCCACGTGGGTAGGTTATAGCCAATCACGAACAGCGATGAAAATACATGCGCGTGGGCACCCTTTTTCGCGGAAGCTGAAAATAAGCTGAGACGAATTACCCCTGAAATAAGGCGTGTGTGGAGGATGTACTCTATAACTTCCTTTGTTTTCTCTTGCTTGAAATAACCTTGCAATTTACTAGTGCGCCATCCAGAGTAAGGCGATAACACTACTTTTTATCGTATGCAACGGTAACTGTACACAGTTAAGTCAGGTTGTGGCGCGGCGTACTGTATCGAGTTTTTACCGCATATTGTTTGATATGATATCACGCATATATCCTTGAAGAGATATATTGTTTAATTTAACTACGTGAATTTTCTTTTTAATTCGCAGGTGATGCCCCTGGTTCGATTCGTCAACCAAAGGTCGCCTTTGCACCCTGCTCCAATGATTGTGATAATAAATGTGTTGACACTTGCCCAGATTATTGCTGTGTAAAGGGGTTAGTCGACAGAACAAGTGTCCAGCCACAACCAACAGCAGAGCCTCAGCCTCTCCAGGTACTAACTATTGAATGAGAGAAAGTTTTCGGGATCGTGAGGGCGGATTGTGGATTAAAGTAAAAGAGTATTGAATAACGATGACGATGATGATGGTAATGGTAAGGATTTTGTTGATATTGCTTTGTAGTGATTCTGGTGGTGTTTTTCAACACGATACGATAACGACTAAGATCTTGATGATGGTACCTGTGATAGTCGTAGACTCCGCCGGCCTAGGAAAGTGTCAGAGTATTTAGCTAAATATATGCTAATTGTGGACACTAAAAGAACATATGTCCCAAATACAAAATAACAATTAAAATAGGAATGCTACGAGTGTTAAAAAGAAAAACTACTTTGAAATTGGCAATCTTTTCTAAAGGCAAGGAAGGCTCATAAAAATCTAAAAATCTAAACTCTTTACAAATTTAATATCGCTTAGTTCAAAGAAGATCTGATATTTAAAGTATTCACGAATATATAATTATTTAAATTCCATTGCAAACGTGGTAAAATGATGCATAAAGTAGTTTCTGCACGTCGCCCTCAAGAAGATAAGTCAAGTCTTTCTTTCTAATGTTCCGACTAAAATTGTCCACCGAGGGTTTCAAATTTTTTTAAATTATCATGATGGGGCCGACTATTCAAGAGCTAAATTGTTTGGGACAGCGTTGAAGCTAAGAAAGAGATTCACCGTCAAAAATTTCACCGCCATGATCCTACAATCTTTAACTTTGTTTTTAACCTTATTGAACGTCAAGTATAACGTAATTACGGAGCGATTTGTTTGTTCAAGTAACTTTCTCGTCGTCAACACCCATTTCCCTTGATTAAACTGCCCGTTAAACGTTAGATGGTAACGTTGGCTACTTCATCCACGTCCCAATGAAGTGCATGATATTTGGACAATTTTGTTGTGGTAATTTGTTTTACAACATGATAGAAATGCATATAACATCAAATGGAAACTCGGAAAAAAATCCGAGTTCCAGATGGGAACTCGGAGTTTCCATTTGATGTTATATGCATTTCTATCATGTTGTATTTCTTAATTCACTCACTTTGTAGGTAATTTGTTTTATTACATTATTGCTTCAACAGCCTTTGGAGGCACAGCAAACAACTCACCCGTGTCCGGCAATATGCGCCAAACATTGCTTCCCAGACTGTCCCGTTCGCTGTTGCGATATATCCCTTCCATCTCTTTTTACTCCAAGTCGTTCATTAAAACCAGCGTTCTGTCCGCAGTTATGCTACAACAAGTGCACCAGCTTCTGCCCAGTGGGATGCTGCACTACCATGCAACAGGGTGTTGCTCGTTTCAAGGTATCATACCCAATAAAAATTCCGTGTCCCAGCGAATGCTCTTCCAGTTGCCATGCAAACTGCCCTTCACGCTGCTGCAAAGTGGAAATCAAAAGACATAGATTGTTACAATACTATGCGGTGAACAAATCAGGTGAGAAGAAAATCAGTCGATGTTTATAACGATTCCCATTATTCATGTTTTCATACCTTTAATATCGTCATTATGGGTCCGTTAATGTTTCTGTCCTCACTTGGGTTAAAGTTCGTATGATTAACTTGTCGTTACAATGCCCCCAACTCAGATATTCTGATGGCCCTGGGGACGGGAATGAATAATTAACACTGAGACAAGTGTTTGAACTATCAGTCTTCTCTATAAGCCTAGTACCGAGTTGGCGCATTTAATAGGCCATTTCCGAATTATCTTTGACCTCTCTTTCAAAGCGAGTTCTGGTGCTCATCTTTTCATATGAAAATTAGCTTTATTTCACAAGCAAATTAAACTCATTTTCATACGAATGATTGAGCACTAGGCCTCGCTTTGAAAACGAGGGCAAAGGTAATTCGGAAATGGCCTATAAAATTAGTGTGCCGAAAGTCATTAGTTCGACTCCTGTCGAGAGCTCAAGCTGTTTTTCCAACAATATGAGGCCTTTTTTAATTTCTTTATTATTTCATCCAACTCAGGTTGCAAAAATGGCGCGCGTACTGTAGGAGGAAATGCCAAGGGAGCCTGCTGCAACTTTCCCTTCATTTATAAAGGTGCAGTTTACTGGTCGTGCACGGCTCACGATGCAGTCAAGAAGTGGTGCTCTGTTACTGAAGTATTTGATGTTGAGAAAAAGTGGGGCTTCTGCGCTTAGTTGGGGTGAGAGGAAAAGTGGTGACAATTAACGTACTAACTTAAGTGTCAGATTTTTTCAAACGTATATATGTTGTGGCTCAAGTTTATCCACTAATTATCGTACATCTACATTACCATACACAAGAACAAAAGGAAATAAAAATTGAATCAAGGCTAAAATTGAACTAAAACATATACAACCAACCGTTGCCATAACAGGCGGCATTAAATGCTAACCTTTTGAAAATAACTTGATATAATTGAGATAACTAAAACACTGGAAGTATTAAGGACAACAGAAAGACTGTGGTTTTTGTTGTTGTTGTTGTTGTTGTTGTTGTTTTGTTTTGTTTTTTTATTTTGAAATTTATTATATATTCAAACACAAAAACAACTTACAGACATCGTATTCACAAAAAAGACTACATATTTACACTAAACAGTACACATTACTTTCTATACTCAAAATAAAATTCAGGCATCAAACTTTTATGGCAGCCGGTTGCAAAGCCATTGTGAAAAGGCAGTGAAGGAATGTTCGGTCTGGGGACTAATCAAACAAACAAAAGAAAAGGAGTGCTTTTTAAAGTAAAGTTTTCAGTAATTCCCACTTTGTTTGTAGGGTGCCCACAGCCTTTTGTTCAGCTAGATAGATCGACTTAAGATATCTGAGAAAGCCTTCTACCTATGGCAGTGTTTTGTTATTCTTACAAATCCAAATATAATGTCTAGCTAAAAGGAGGCAAAAGTTCATTTGTTTCTATCAGCATAAATTTGCATGTTCATAATGAATTTCAGACTGTGATTCAGCTCGTGTCTGTAATGTAGCGATTGTTATGTAGTACAGTCGTAGGAAGGAAGTACCGATCATGTTAACTTTCTTACTTGCGCTGGTCAAATCTTTCATTATTCCTTTGTTACGTGAGCTTTGTTTATTATATTCCCGGAATTTTTCTTGGACTCCAAACCATGAACAGAGTCTGCAAAAGGGAGCCCACATTACGGTGGATCTGTCCTTCGTATCGGTCCCTAAATACGCAAAAAAGAACTTCGCCAATATCCCGCCATCTTGACCTCACGCTTGGTCAATAACCCATATGAACTTTACAGTACCCTTTTCTCTTGCCAATCTGGCCCAAGATAGGAAAACAAGAAGTAAAAGAAAAACGTCTTCGTTTTTCCTGATAAATTTATCCGTCTTAGACGTCTTGAAGACGTCCAGACAGACGAATCAGCCGGTGACGTATTTTGTTCCCTAGTTCGTCTCCGCACCGAATTTCTACCAAGACGATTAATCCTTGTCAGACGGATAATTCGTCGATAGTATAAATCCGCCAATGCCGGGGTAAAGTGTAGTTTCACACAGTTCCTAAGAGAACAGTATATGTAAATATGATATGATTTCTTGTATGAATGGAGATAAATGATGATTTTGATTGACAACGATGAATTTCCAGCCAATTCTTGTTGCCTATGGAGGCTACAAACTAGCCATACATCATGGATTCTGTGACGTTTCCTCAGTGTAATGCTTTCTTTTCTTTTCTTTTTTTTTCTTCAGGGTAAGGTGATGTTGCCGTCTACTTTAATGGTGCGTGTATAGTCGGTTTTGATTTCTATTGCACTGTACGAAAGCTCTGGCCAGGACGAAGACTAAGATCATTTCAAAACGGGATGAACGAGATGTCAAAAACCTTTTTCAGAAAAAATGAAGTTTTTTATTATATACTGGATGCCACTTGAGGTTTATCTTACTTCAGTTTGAAAAAAAAATGCGTTTCAGCTGAAAAATTACACAGTTTTTAATTAAATACTTCAGCATTTTGTTAGTGTGTGTGCCTCATTTACCGTAAAAGCTCTATTACGCACCCCCCGGGCGGGGGGGGATTATTTAATCTCAGGCCGCGTTAAAGCGGGGGGCTTATTAAAGAGGGGGGCCTTATAGAAGGGGGGCTTATTTAAAATCTTTGAAAACGTCGTTTTCGTCTTAAAATCGTTTTGTATAAAACTAAAACAACTGCATTAAAACTTTATTATTTAATACAGAGCAGCAAACAGTATTGTGTATTTCAGTGGATATTTGTGAAAAGCAAACCAACTGGACCCTATGAAAGTTTATTTCGTAAGAAGAAATAGGGGGTACTAATTACAAAATCTCATGTCCCAAAAGGGAGGAGGGGGGCTTATTAGAGAGGCGGGGGTTAGTACAAAATCAGACTTCCAAACGGGGCCTTATTAGAGAGGGGGGGGGGGGGGGGGGCTTAATAGAGCTTTTACGGTACTTAAAAAAAACTGCCGTTACTGGGTAGAAGCATAATTACTCCTAAAAAAATTTTTCACTCGGAAAGTTATAAAGGGAAAGTACATAGAGAAAGAAGTTAGTTTGATATAAATTGTTATAATATTATCAAATCGTTTCAGTAAAATCAAAGTTAAAATAATAAAAATTACATATTTTTGTTTTGTTATGATCTTTGTGTTGCTGTAATTAGCTACATTATAAAATCTAAATCAACTTTGCTACATCTATTATAAACCGAAGACGGTAAAAGTTGCTGCCAAAATATACCTGTACTTGTTTCTTAACTTTTTTTTACTTGTGTTACTCTCCAAAAACATTTAGAAATCTTTTGAGGAGTTTCCTAATCATCAACGGTATTTGAAAACAACTGAATGCACGAACCGGAAAACGCAGTGATAATTTTTCTTTATTAGAGTATGTGAATGAGACAAAATTTTGCAGCTAGGTAATCCGTAAACCCTTTGTTAGCGTGGGTGTTCAAAGAAATTCTAAAAATCTAAAAGCAGTTCATAATTAGACAGGTCCACGATTCCTTGAAGGTGGCCTCCACGCCCCTCTTCAAAACGTTTGTAGACATGAGGTATTTGTTAAAGAAATAGATTTATTGTTTAAGGAAAAGGTGAGAAAAGAGATCAAATTCTCATTAGTCCCACTGCACGATTTATTCGCGCTGCTTACAATATTTAGGACAGTGAATTTGCGATATCACGGATGAAGAATAATCCGCTTAAAGAACATACAGTCGGTACTGCTGTATTATGGTGGTTTTATTACGTAGGGATAACGTGACATCAAGGCTTCTTTTCTCAGTTACCTAGTAAGTGGCTTCCTCAAAATAACAGCGAACGAAACCAAGGGTAGAGAAAAAACACCGCGATTTCTAAATGAAATACAGACGGCCAAATAAAGGCAAATTTCATGCTCCATTGGCATATTAGGGTTAGCTCAGACATGCGTATGAATAATCTTTCGCTTACCTCAATAAAGGACGCACCTTTTCAATAACGATTATGCGCTTATAACTAACTTCAAATGGCCCTTTGCGAGGTAGCATCTTTGTCTCAAAGGGCTAATGAGATTGGAAGGCTGTCCAGCCTTCAACGTAGTACGACTTGCTGGTTGGCAGGAGCAACCCACTCAGCGGGTAGTATTTAACCGAGGTAAGCAGTACACCTGACAGAAATATATGAACCATGCTCTTGTTTTCTCAGTTCCCACAACTGGGCCTTCAATCCATCGCTAACGTGGATTTCATGCCATGAGCATGCAGCATGAGAAGTGTACTCAGTGTGTTGCTCTTTGTCGTTCTACTCTCTAGTTTTGACGGATTTTGTTCAGCTGGGAGGAAAAGTCGCAGAGGTGAGGCTGTTGTGTTAATTTGACTCTAAGAGTAAACTAACATCGAAGAGATTTTAATTTCAACTGTTGAAGATGTTGACACCATAGTAAATTTTGTGATACCTCTTTGTTACAGTGTTTCACTTACGTTAACGTTCCATGACAGTTTAGTCTAATTTATTTATCTGTGTCACAGAATACTAAAGAAGAAACAGTAGAAAATTTAAAATCAAACGAAATTGAATCTTCCTGAGGCTCCAACTTAAACACTAAAGAAAAAATAAGAGCATCTTTTTGTCGTGACAAATACAGTTTGATTTCTACGGGTTTTCTTAAAGCATCAGCGAAAGCGCCACGTACTTTAAGGCTTTCATTTACCTAAATGTGAATTATTTTCTTGTTTAAATCCTTCCGGTACAAGAAGAAGAAAACTATGGCACAAATAGCTTCGCCGTCAGACCAGGAAAAGCACTTACACAAAGGATCTTTTATGGTGCAGGTATTATCAGCCTAGTCGCTTTCAGATTCTTATATTTAGTTACCAGTCTTAAAAGCAGTCTATGCAAACACTTAAAAATGCAGATACTTAAAAGTGAATTTTATTGAGATTTGTGTTCAATTCAAACCAATACAAGTAGAAGAATTATTAAAAAGCCTTAGGTTGGGAGATAGTAATCAGCACATGATTTTAAGAGCTCACTAAGTGGGGTGAAATTCCGCAAAGCTGTTCCTTTAAGTATTTCGATTATTCCATTTAAAAATGCAATTTAAGATTGATTTGAAAAAGTTGAAAGACGTATAAGAAGCAATTAACGCCCCAAGGTAATGCCAGGTTAAGGTTTTGTCCTGCTTTAACAGTTTCCCAAACCTATTAATAAGCCTCCTTGGCTGCTTTTCGATTCATTGAGAGCTAGTTCCTCACTGAGGGTGAAAGGGGATTGGAGTCCTGTCCACATAGTAAAATTCGTGTACCATTTAATTATGATTTGTTTGAAAATAAGTAAGAAGCAGGTCGGCCATTTTTACATAATCCCCGAATATAACCCCAGCTTATGAATTCACTCAGGTTGGACGGTTCTCATACCTTATTCAAAAATGGTATGTGGGGAAATCTAATCCTGTGAATGTCCACAATGGAAAATATGAGCCTATGGTTACATTTGATTAAGAGCGTTCACAAAAGAGTGCTAAAGTTTGACGTCACAAATATAAGAATGTTTTAAATTATGGGATTTGTTGAGAGGTTCAGAAAGAGCAAGATGAAAAATGCTAACCTGCCAAAAATCAGCATTTAAAGGCAAATTGGCTCTGAGATATTAGCACCGTTATGCTCTGTTGACTCCATACAAATCCTGCTAAATTTGACTTGGTTCATAACGTAATGAACTAAGAAAAATTTACAAGGATTTGTATGGAATCAGCAGAGCATAACGGTGCTTATATTTCGCTCTCAAACTGTACGAAAATGCTGATTTTTGGCAAGCAGGTATTTTTATTGTGTTCTTTCTGAATGTCGGAAGTCCCATAATTTCAC
Source organism: Pachyseris speciosa (assembly GCA_016490735.1). Classification (NCBI taxonomy): domain Eukaryota; kingdom Metazoa; phylum Cnidaria; class Anthozoa; order Scleractinia; family Pachyseridae; genus Pachyseris; species Pachyseris speciosa. Next base: position 511,083 of record JAEMWC010000326.1, read on the forward strand.
AAATTTAGTTTTTGTGACGTCATCACTTTAGTACTCTATAGTTAGATTAGAGAAGGGACGGTTAAGATTCTCGGGACAAATAAGCGGCAACGTGCCCTTTCCTCACTCAAGCTTTATAAAGACCACTTAGCGCTTTTTTTAAAGCGTATTTAGTGGACTTTAATCAACTTAAGGTCCCAAAGAAGCTTACCCCGCAGTGAATTACAGTATTGCGGCCACAAATAGATCTCGAATCATTTTGTATGTTTTTGTATGTTTTGTTTTGTTTTAATTTTTTTTTGGGGGGGGGGGGAGTGGGGGGGAGGGGGGGAGTTTTGCGTCATGGTTTTGCCGAGGTTCAGCTGGGAAATTACGTTTGAAAATAGCTTTGAAATATATCTTTCCATCGTTAGGATTACTAAGACGACAAGGAGTGATAATTGAACGATGGGACGGAATTGATGGCTATTTGGTCAAGAATCTTGTGGAGAACCCGCGCTTCCCTAGTTTGCCAAATGTGGTAACGTGGGCGACGTCATTCATGCAACCACCTAACTGGGAGAATATTTATGGCTCGCGAGTCCACGGTTATTTTGTCCCGCAACAGACTGGAAATCACACATTCTACATAGGTATTGTACTTTGAAAAGAAATAGACTAATATCACGCTTGTTGTGAACAATAGATTTGCCCGTCCAGCCTCGTCCACAAAACGAGCAAACACAAAGGATCTTAATCCAATGGGAGCTAGAACTCATCCTGATGACGACTCTGGACGGGCAAAATCTATTGTTCATCAGAAATGTGATATCGGTCTATACAACATGTTGTCTTAAGGTGGTTTTCTCTTGAGTATAGAAAGTAATTCCTGTTTGCTTTGGTCTGTGATTGGTTACCAAGTCTCACGCCATTTCTTAGCCAATGAGAAGCAAAAGCAAGCGGAAACCAAAGGTCACCTGCTGGCACGCATGCGTAATTTCCCACTTGGTGCCGGCTGAATGTAGTTGTCTCGGATTCCGATTGCTTTACTGTGTTGTTTGCATTCTTTGTGACCGGCCGAAGTAAATGCTCTTGTTTAATTTAGAATTGTATTACCTAATTGAAAATTGCTCTAACTCGAATACATGTAGAAGGTAAATTTCTTAAAATCTACGCATCAAACCTTCTTGAAAATGCATAAACCCGCAAACGGAGGGCGTTTCAGTTATTTATTCCGTTATTTCGAGGGCAGATGTTTATAGAGGAAACGTTAACGCTTCCAGATAAATATTTTTCACTGAAACATGGTGTGGGAAATCTATGGAAAAAAATAACCGATAGGGGTACTCAGACAATCCCTAATGGCGCCTCTAGAGTGCAACTGCACATTTCCACCCAGCCATCCGATCTTTTCTTTGTAACTTTATTTTTCCTCTTTCTCTCAGTAGTTCTACCAGATT
>JAEMWC010000326.1:517500-555000 GCA_016490735.1 Pachyseris speciosa
ACCCCCGAAGGAAAAACGGGAGGAGGGAACGTCTACGAAAACCTGACACGAATCATGTTATGTGACGTCACTCTTTTGCATGAAAATATATAATGGTTTCTCATAGGTTAATCGCATTGATCAGTACTTTCGAGAACACTGATTGGTCGAGACGGATCTTGCTCGTTGGTGAAGAAACTTGAAGTATGGCGGGCGGAGTGTCGGAAGCCACACGAACTAAAGTGGAGTTTAAGGCAGCTAGAAATGAGGTTTGCGAGACGTTTGGATTACAGAAATTCCACGAAGAGCAACAAAACGCCATAGTTTTGTTTTTTAGACGGAAAGATTGTTCGTGTTTCATTGCCAACTGGTTATGGAAAAGCAATTAAATTTCAGGCAATGCCAGCTAGTGATCACATCACTTCTTTGGAAGAAACCGTGGACTTTTTTCATCGTGTCACCTCTGACAGCGCTCATGGAATATCAGTTCCAATATTTGAATGATCTGGGATTGAAAAAGCAGAAGATGATATCATCGAACGAGTCATGACTGGTGAATATTCACACGTGTATGGGAAATGAAACGGTAATGAAGGGACGTGCAGATTGTTCAAATTTACACTTTATGATAGCGGTTCCTTCGGCTGGAAAACAAGGCCAACTTTCTCCAAACTTGCTACGTAATTATTTCTAATAAATTTGTCTGCCAACAAATTTAAGCTGATAGTAACCTTATGTAAACGAAGAATTTGCGAGAGCGATGTTTACATCAAAGATTGTTTTCTTGCTTTTGACCAAAAATCGCTCGTAATCCTTTTCGTTACGCGGCCTTTGACCTTTGTCTAAACGTGTAAACATAGGCACTTCCGCAGAAAATATAATTTATTTACATAACTTGCATGAATAACTGTGACGTCACATAACACGATTCGTGTCAGGTTTTCGTAGACGTTCCTCCTCCCGTTTTTCCTTCGGGGGGTGGGTACGGCTACATGTAGGCTAATTTTCAAGCGCTAAAAACAATCTCAACGCACGATGGGAAGGTTGGGTGTGATACAGTTGAATTGCACTGATCGATGGGAAGGTTCGGCGGAATACTGACGAATATACAACGGCTTTCCTGCATTCTGATTGGCTGTTTTTTCTATGGCATGGCATAAATATATATATATGCATGAATATATATCTACACAGTTTGTTGTAGTTCTTTAATATTCAAAGTATATTCCAGTTTGTAATGTGCGAGTGAGCATCTTCTATGTAACTCTCGCGCAATATAAGGTATTATATTGTTATTGTTAGTTATTGCTTTTGCTATTGCTATTGTTATTGTTATTGTTATTGTTATTGTTATTGTAATTGTTATTGTTATTGCTATTGCTATTGCTATTGCTATTCCTATTGCTATTGTTATTGCTATTGCTATTGCTATTGCTATTGCTTATTGTTATTGTTTTTTTTTGTTATTATTATTGCTATTGCTATTGCTATTGCTATTGCTATTTATTGTTATTGTTATTGTTATTGTTATTGCTATTGCTATTGCTATTGCTATTGCTATTGTTATTGTTATTGTTATTGTTATTGTTATTGTTATTGTTATTGCTATTGCTATTGCTATTGCTATTGTAAATTGTTATTGTTATTGTTATTGTTATTGTTATTGCTATTGTTATTGTTATTGTTATTGTTATTGTTATTGTTATTGCTATTGCTATTGTTATTGCTATTGCTATTGCTATTGCTATTGTTATTGCTATTGCTATTGTTATTGCTATTGCTATTGCTATTGCTATTGCTATTGCTATTGTTATTGTTATTGTTATTTTTTATTGCTATTGCTATTGCTATTGCTATTGCTATTGTTATTGCTATTGTTATTTTTATTGCTATTGCTATTGCTATTGCTATTGTTATTGCTATTGCTATTGTTATTGCTTTTGCTATTGCTATTGCTATTGCTATTGTTATTGCTATTGCTATTGCTATTGCTATTGCTATTGCTATTGCTATAGCTATTGCTATTGTTATTGTTATTGTTATTGTTATTGTTATTGTTAGTATATACCACACAAGTGAATAGTGCTTTTCGCGCGCTCTGACTGGTTAAGAGCGTATCCAGGGGTAGACCAGGCAGGCGTGCTACATGTCATCTCACGGATTGCCACGAAACTTGATCAGAATTTAAGATTTACTCAAAAAACTAAAAACCCCAAAGCAGTTTGCATTTTGGATATTTCGGGGGGAGCTAGACCACCCCCCGGTTTTGTCATGAAAATCTAAGAACAAATACCCTGAAATGAAGTAAAAACGGAGTGCTCTTAAATTTAGCCTTTTTAACCAATGACAATTTGGCTTTGCATGTAAACTTGCATATCTTTCCTGCGTTCAAGGCAGCGGTAATTAGTCAATTTGATTGATAACTTGTCAATCAATGGAGGTTAATAATTAACCATGCGTTTAGGCTTCCCAAATTTAGCCGGTTTCAAGGCAAAATATCTTCAATGGCCATTTCGCTGCTGTAAAGATTGTAGCATCCTAGTTTAACTAAGCATTCCGTCTCTTAAAATCAGTAGAAAAATTTTTGGGCAATGCTATTTTTTTGCCGTGAACATCGGTTAAACATTGTACCTAGCGAGAGCATTTCCGACTTTCCGTTGACTTAACATACGGAGATAATCTCTTTAAATGAAACTAAAATTATTGTTTTGGTGGTCATTTACGTAAAATATAAATTGTTTAAATTCTGAAAAGCTCGATGAATTCATAAAGAAAATAACAAGGAGAAAATTTAAAATCAAAAGCGGTAATTCATTTAATTACCCGGGCTGCGCGCGTCTCGCGCGGCGCCCGGGTCTTAAACTACCGACGGTTCTTCTTTTTCGTCGTCGAGTATCATCCACAAATGGCACTTCCGGCGTTTCTGCGCAAGCGCTAACTATTTTTAACAACAGTGATGCGTATTGTCACGTATGGGAAAATGTCGATTCATCTTGTGGCTTTTGAAGTCTGAACAAACAATATGTTAAGAGAAGTGTCTATGCGAATGTTTGGAAGTTTAACGGCGGGAAGAAAGTTTTTAACATGAGTAAACTTAACGGCAGATGGACTGCCGTGTTTCCCCGTGTCTGCTTCAGTAGACAGCGAGTAGTCTCTAATTTTGGCGACGGATTGTGGGGGCACGTGCGCGCGCGAAGTTGCGAGGAGACGCGACGCGTGGGGAGCGCCAAAAATTAGAGACTACAGACAAAGGGAGTTTGACCTTTCACGGCCGAGTGATTCGAGTGTAAATCTCATATCAACAGCAAGAATGATGCCTGTTGTCACGTATCGGAAAACGTCGATTCACCTTGTGTTTTTGAAGTCTGAACAACTAATATGTTAAGACAAGTGTCTATACGAATGTTTGCAAGTTCAACAGCGAGAAGAAAGCTTTTAACATGACCAAAATTTAACTCCAGATGGACTGCCGTGTTCCCGTATCCGCTCCATTGAGATGTACATTTTGTTGAATAACTCAAGTACGGGATATCACACACCCCTGAGACTTTGACAGGTAGTTTATTTTACTATTTTGCCACAATATCTCAATTTCTGGACTTTAATTTTTGAATCATAAGCTATTATATTTTACAAATGTACTAGCGTCCCTTGAAACTGTCCAGAAACGTTCCTTTCTTGTGTTTCAAATGACCCTGGATTGACGTATTTGTAAACAGTTTCACTCTGCTAATTAATTTTCTACTCACATTTCACCGAGACTCCATTCACATTTACGCGAAAAAATCCAACATCGTTCGATAAGCGTTTCCTTTCTCAAACAATTATCCATCGAAGCGAAAACAAGTGTGCTTAGTTTTTTTTTTTTTGGAATCAATACACTATTTTTATCATTTTGCATAACGATAAACCTCTGTGGCCTAAAGGTCATTGTTCCTGCCTGTGACGCAGCTAACCCGGGTTCGATGTCTTTTAGTGGTATATATCACGGGCTTTATTTTTTCTGTTTCTCTTTTCGTGTTCTTTTAGAAATATTTTTACAAGTGTTATAATTATTGTGCTCAATGGTTGAGCTGTATTTTAGAGGAATATATGTTGATAGGGGTCTAAAGAAATAGACTCCAACACAAGCTAAACACAATGCGTCCGATGTAAGAAAGACAGACTTCCCTCTATTCTTTTGTTTAGCACTAAGTTAGGGATACAATACTGTTTTTTGCAAGCCGGGTTTAGGCTAATTGTAGCCTCTTGTTACATTAAAAATCGCGATGACGTTTCAGAGAACGTTATCGAATTTTAAGCCGCTTTGATAAAAAAAGGAAAGCAATGCAATCACACGAATATTTTCTTAAGTTCTTATTGCTTTTAATTCTTGACTTTTAATACTCCACTTCATTTGAACCGGAAAGAACTATCGTATATTAAAAGTCGTGTTGACATCAGTTCGAGTACGTAGAGCGTGACAACAATTTCAGTACCGTTTTCAACAACACAACTACAACTGTATAATTTCAGGTATATGTTGACACTAAAGTAACTGTAAAGTTTCATATTTTCAAAGAACAGATCTGCAAACAATTCAGGCCCGAAGAAAATGCTAAATTACTACTCAAACTATTTGCACTGACTTACTTTGCACGTGTTCTGTTTATGCCTCCTTTCAACGTAACCCGATATAACCTCTTGTCTGTGATAATTCTTGCGTCTTTTATACAATTGTTTTTTTCTTTGACAACAATGTAAAACATGTGTAGACTTATACTGAGGCCTTGATTGCCCTTTCGTCACAGTAAATTTTAACGTAGCATTTCACGATTTCACTGCTAAAGATTGCGTGACTGGGATATGAGATCTGCCCAGATTTTCCGTGACCTCAAATGGACTTGTCTGGCGGCAGACGTGAAACACAAATGAAATCTTTGCGGATGTTCAAAACAGTGACCTCTTCTTAGTGAAAAGGATTCCATGACTAACTAAAGTTTTGTTGTTGTTGTTTTTGTTATTCCGCGGACACTAAACCTCCTTTTGTTAGTCATTTATATTAGGGACCGATGTTTAATAAGTCGTACATCGCATGGGGCTGTAGCTTTCAAAAAATTCCAGCCTATCAAAATTAAACTTTCCTGACAAAACACTCAACAAAAAGATATTGCAAAAAATTTCAAAAGTCTCCTGCTTAAAAACAAAATATACCCTCAACCTAACTTGTCCTTTAAAAGTGTACCCTCACCACTTTCACTATAACCCATTGAAAATAATTATCATGGGGCATGGTAACTCGTTCTCGTTCCTCATTTTCTCTTGCCCACTGAAATTTCACTTTCGAGAACGACTAGCTCTAAATACATTGATAACACTCTACAGTTCAAGATCTCTCCTTATTTGCCGCCTTGTTCGTACCATATCCGCTTCAGCCACGAGGTCATCAACATCATCACCTTCCTCATCACTTGCCTTACTGGCTATCTCCTTGCGTTGTAATTGGCCACTTTTATTGAGAGCGGAGACCTGCTGAAATACCGGTGATTTGCTGTTCTGTTAACCAATCAGTTTTGCCAAACATCTTCTCCCCGTTGGCAGTCCTCAATGTTCTCATCTTGTAGCACTTCTGAGCCATTAGCCTTTTTACCGGTTTCCTCTCTTTAAAGAAGACCTCGCGTAGGTAGTTTTTTGCCTTTTCAGAGAAGACCACAGATTTCCTAGTTTTATACGAAGCGCCCATCCTTCTTCTTCTTGTGTTTCTGGGATAGAAGCCCCGGTATTTTGCGCTGCCGACGAAGAGGGCTCGGCATGAATGTAGCTACCACTTACCGTTATGCAGGTTTCAGCCCATTTTCGTTTGATTTCATCATAGACTGATTCTCGCTCTAGCTTTACTATATGCTTGCCGACATCCAGGTGTTTTTGGAGAGCAGCAAAGGACTGGTACATTTTAATGCACCCTTCCTCAGACACAAAAACTGCAGAGGATCATTCTCCTCCATGCTTCCTTGCTCAGAGCTAGGCAGCTGAGATGGGCCAGGCTGAGATCTTGTGGTTGCTGCTCTTGCAAGGTACACACCAGCTGGTACACTTGGCTGACTGAAGGGTTGTTTTATTTGCATCTTTGTTGGGCCCTGGGAGTGCCGAACCGTGCCAACTTCTTTCCATCAAAGTACTTGCCAGGCCCTACATTATAGGCATGCCACGCTCTCATTCCTCCCGCTTCATAAGAAAAATTATGTAATGACTGCACCCCCTGCATGGTGTGTTTTGTCATTGTTTGTGCAGACGATTTAACTTCACACACTGCCGCATAACAGCCCTTCACTCCGCCGTATGACTCAATTGCTTTTTTTCATGTCTTCGGCGCTCTTGACATCATTGCCCTCGTTGACATACCGTCGCATGTGGCTTTTGACGGCTGCGATGCGACGGTCGCAGATGTCTTTGCCTGCCTGAGGTTCGCTGTAGTCGTAACGAGAGATCTTTACTCCAACGCGATCACCTAGGCTTGGAAGAGACAGAAGTAGGTAGGCGCAATGGTAGCAGCCAGCGTTGTCTGACCTTAAAAACACCTCAGTTATATCGGGATTCAGGATTTTGAGGAAGGACAAAGTATGTTCAATGATGGATGCCACAGCAAACCAGTTTTGGATGCACTCTTCGAAGAGGTGAAGATAGGTTCTCGTCTAAAACAAAAACATGAAAGGTAAATTACGGTCTCTGACACGAATGTCATTCCGAAAGCCACATAAAATGTTTTGAAGTCTTGTAGCACACTGACAAAACTGAGTTAGCTTTCTACAGAGGCAGCGAAATCTGGTCCTCATTTTTGACTAAAAGGCAAGAATAGTGGAATTTTCGTACCCGCATTGACATCCCTCCCCTTAAGGTGGCACTTCTAAGTTGAATTGGAGTGAATTTTAAGGAGTTTAAAGAAGGGATAAAATGTACAAAATGTTCTGAAACACCACCAGACAGTTGACACCCCACAAGGCACTGAAGGTTGCTGGGAACTGTTTTTTAATAATAATAATAATATATAATAATAATAATAATAATAGTAATAATAATACTTTATTTATTTTTGGTGTCCATTTACTATTTTCCACCCCAAATTCCAATTGTAGACCTATATTCCCTATTTCTCTAAATTTAAGAAATCCTTTGAGAAAAAAAATTACCTCTTCCCAAATATTCCCCAAAAATCACCAAAAATTTCACAAAATATCCCATAATACGGCCTCGGGATGAGCATAGGCATTTTAGATTGCTTGAAACGCGAACGAGACTACACATAACGTCAGACCCATGTTAAGCGACGCAAAACGGTGTTAAGGTTAAGTCCCGCATTAAAAGTACCTCAATTTCCTCATTTGCAGCCTTAGTGATTGCAACGCAGACATGCCAAGGCTTCCCCTTCTTGCCAAACCAGTCTCTTTGGGTCTCTCTAAAACATGTGGGCAAAAACTTCATTGCCCAGTCCATGATCAAGAGAACTTGGTTTGATGCAAGCTTGTCAATAACAGCATTTTTGGCGGCGTCTTGGTGAACTGCACGCAAGATATTGCGATTTCCAAGCTTCGAGTTTTGGTATCGCATTTTCCATATCATGCTGCAGTTCCTCCCGCTTTTCAGGATCACTGTATTAAAAAATAGAAAGATTGTAAATGATTACTGCAGAATCAAATGCAATTTGAATGAAGACTGTCTTCACTGTGGACTCGGCTTAGTTCCTCACTCTTCCTTTAGTGAATAAATATAAATCTCACAGGCAAACGATACAATTGACCGTGCTCATTGTCCACTTTGTGGTAAGGTTAGGAGAAGCGAATGACTTGCTTAAATACCTTACCTAAAAATGTAGTTCAGATAATGCCAACTGAAGATCCACAATTGCGTTTTTTATCATCACAACGGTCACAGCTCATGTTGTGGTGATGTGAACAGGTCCGCAGTACTCAGTGGCATCTGCACTGCTCAATGCGTAAACGCTGCAGTGGTCAGTGCATGGTGTTTCTCTTGAGATGTGTATTTTGAAATCAGAGGAAAGGTTAGCGCTTTCCTGCGCTGAGACGACTAAGGATTTCTTTCATTTGTTCCGTATCTTTGAGACCTGGATAAAACAAAATTAACATCGATGCATAAGGAACCAAGGAGGCAAATCAATCGCATGTTTTTTTCTTGGCATATTTACCGCATTGGCAAAGTGGTCCTAGTTATTTCCTCAAGGTCGACACTGCATTTACTCCATCGCTTTGAGTGCTGTCAAGCCCAGCTAGAGACTTTTTTTGAGATGCTGCACAAACCTACGAAATAAAGACTATTGATAATCACTAACACAATAAAACTGGAAAAGCACATAAAAAAAGGAAAAATGTGGAACAGGTACCCATGCATTGAAGCACCAGCTGTCTGTTGTACAGTAAACGTGATTTTATTATTGATCCCCCGCCGCCCCCTCACCTATTATTCTTCCTGCGTTCTCTTTGTTTAAAAAACGCGAATGCACGTTGTCAATTCCGAAATGCACAGAATGTTGTTGGTACGTTGATCTTTGTACGATCATTTGCACGGCATAGCAACTCTGTTCTTTCTGAGTAAGCTGTCTTTACGGTTGCTGCTATATACAATATTGATTGATTGGAAATGATGGATCGATTGATTCCAATTTTTAAATTGTAATCAATTTAAATTTAAATAAGAAAGAAAAGGATATTAGGATAAGCCGTAAAAGAGTATAAACTCCATACTAAGACCGATCAAATGCACTAAACTAAGATTTTAAAGTGCACCTAAACCCAAAACTCTTTTTCGCTAAAATAAATCTTTGCACCTGTTTGAAACGTCTTGCGCCTTTTTTTTTTTGCCAAATCTTGACTACTTATTTTGACTTTTGTAGGGTGTTAAAGTTGCAAAATTTGGCCTTCGTCAGCCCCACAACCGAGTCAGAAGGGGCTTGGGTTTATTCTCGATTTGACGTCACAAACTGCTTTGCATGCATGTCTACAAAGACTTAAGGCCATGTTACACGAAGCAATTTTTCTTGCAACTCGCAACGCAACGATGACGAATAAAAAACCTTTCAAGTTGCAGAGGGTATGTTACACGTTGGCAACTTTTTTCGCAACTTGCAACGCGTACAATAACAAACAAGATGGCGGACGCCATCTTGAAATCTCCCGCGAGCGAAAGCTGAGCTCTGATTGGCCCATTCTGACAAAATTGTTGTTGCGAGTTGCAGAGGGGATGTCACACGCAAGCAACTTGTCTCGCAACGTCGCGAAAAGTAGAGGTTCGTTCTACTTTTCTCGCAACTCGCAACGCAACAATTGCAGTTGCAAAATGGGGTGTTGCACGTGAATTTTTTCTCGCAGCTTGGAACGCAACGTTTGTTGCGTTGCGAGTTGCAAGAAAAATTGCCTCGTGTAACATGGCCTTTAATGCGATGTTAATCAGTTTGTGACGTCAAATTGATAATAGACCCAAGCCCCTTCTGACTCGGTCGTGGGGCAGACGAAGGCCAGATTTTGCAACTTTAACACCCTACAAAAGTCAAAATAACTAGTCAAGATTTGGTAAAAAAAAAAAAAAAAAACAGGCGCAATGCGTTTCAAACAGGTGCAAAGATTTATTTTAGCGAAACAAATTTTTGGGTTTAGGTTCACGACAAGCTACATATGGATCAAGCAAATAAATCGTACTTTCTATAAATGAACATCCCAGCTTCTCTGGGATGCGATTTAAGTAAACGAGATGATTTTACTAACTATCGTCCGTTTTCTTCACCTGAGAAAAACCTCAGTTATGTTCGTTGACAATTCCGAATAACACAAAAATAGACATAGCTTATGCACTATGCTTTATGAAAGCAAACACATCCGATGCTGGTTGACCAAAAACTGCCAAAGCGGTACTCAGTCTTAAAGACCCATATATTTGAAAATGCGAATGCTGACCCTATTTTATCCCCTCATAGAATTTGAATGTCAACTAAAAGACATGACATGAAATGTGTTTGAAATCTTACCTTAATGATACTGAACAGTGTAGAACGGCCCAGAGGTTCAACGCTAGATTCAGCGCAGTAAGACGAATATAACTGGACGAGGCGTGATGAAATAACCGTTCTGACCACATTTGGGATCTCAACGTTTTCACCGCTTGATAATTTTAAGGTTTTCATTCCATATGCCACATCTTGAAGAAATGTGGGGCTCGATATGAAATCTAAGAAATGATCCACTTTCACAGGGTCTAGTCTTGTCCTTGTGATGGTGGGTGGCTCAATTGGCTGTCCAGGTTTTGTCTGGAAGGCATGTTTTCTCGCTTCGTCGATTCTAAATTTTGTCAACCCTGGTACGAGTTGCAAAAGTTCTGTCTTAGAATAGTCGCTAGCGAAGATGGAAAGAATCTGTTGGCGGGTGGACCAAGAGTTTGCATCGTTGTACAGCTCAACTAGTCTAGCTACTATGGCATCTTCTTCTAAAGCAGCATCAACACCTTGCACTCTTTGATGTTTGCTCAGCACCTGCTGTAACAGCCAAGACGAATTTCCTGGGGCGATGGCGTTTAAAACAATTTCAACTGCCTGTTCGGCTTTCTTTCTGTAATATCGTTGGGTAGAAGATGAAATACTCATAACATCCGACTTGCATTGTGACCTGACAGGGCTGACACGCCCATCGCTTGTTTTGATCAGGTAACTATTGAGATGCTGTAGCTGATGTTCAACGCGAGGTGTTGGCTGCCATTCGTGTGATGTCTCACCCTGGGCTAAAGATCCCTGCGATGATGATGAGAAGATGTCGGAATTCTGATCACTTGGCTGGAACAAAAAGATAATGCAAGTAAATTGTCGAAGGAAAATACAAACGAGTTTATATTACTTCATCACATCAATAAGTTGTGGTATGCCCCATACTGAACTAAATTAATTGACTCATGTGAGATTTACTTGTATATCGATACATATCCTGGAATGAGACATGACACACCGTACTTCAGGGCCTTTCAAACACGTTACCTCGACTAAGAAAATTAATAAAGGACCACACACTCTCGGTGATCTTGGTGCGAGTTTCATATGAGAAGTCTGACGATATATTTTCATTGTTGGAGAAGTAGAAGTGGCATTAGTGAAGCCAAAGAAGCCTGGCTATAATGTGTCAGTCAATTCCAAAAGCGCACATCCCCCCTCCCCGGGCATACCCCGGGTATTTGATACCCCGCACAGTGGGGCATTTGACTAACGGCTAAACATTGGACGGTGGTCGCCAGGTAAAGGGTTTCGCGCGTCTTTCGCGCGCAAATTTTCATTCATTCATTCATTCACCACGAGAGCCTTCACTTCAAGATTCCGCATAGGTTTTCCGTTGTTTACTAAATATACAGTTGATATGCCTTTATTCAAAGCTTGGAATGCCGACAAAAGACATCGGAAAAGAGTTTCGGCGCACAATTTTTCGGATTTGGTTTGAAAAAGGTAAGCGATTTTAGAATGAAATATTCATTATGAGCGGGGAGCGTGCCAAAATGCTTCATGCAACGAGTGATTAGCTATAGATTTACACTTGATTTGCCCTTTTTGAGGCCCTGACAGTGGGGCATTTGACCGTCTAAACTGGAAACACAGCGGGGCATTTGATCAAAAATGTCCAAAAACGTCAAATGCCCGGGTGTTTGCCTAAGGAGGGCAGTGCGGGGGTGGGCGCTTTTGGAATTGACTGATACTTAACCCCGCAGTAAATATGCATACCTCACTTGAAGCTTCGTCTTGAAACTGCAAGTGTACTGGTTCTAAAGGCGGTGGTTGTTCAGGTACCTCAAGTTCGGGTTCCACTGTGCACTCTAATTCAGGACTTTGTCTCACGAGTACCTCTGTAACAGTAGTTTCCTCAGTGTGATCAGCCTCCACGACAGAAACAGTGGGCTCAGCTATTGGCAGCTGAATATCTTTCATCGCGTCACTGTGGTCACCGCGGCATTGTCTACAAATACCTGTTTGTAATTGTAGTTTATGTGTCATGTGTTTGTTGGTTTGTACACAAGTGGTTTGTACGGGTTCTTTCTTTCACTTTTCACATAAAAGATAACTTGATGAGCCCGGTGCGTGCGTTTGTGTGATACAAAAATCTGTCTACTTTATACCCTAGATACCCTATCCAGCCCAATCGCAATATCCACACAAGCACCAGACCCTGGGTACGTATTTGGAGCCTCTCATAACTTAAACTGACCAGGCTTATTTAAAAGATTGGGAAAGGATAACTTTACCGATTTTGGCCAAAAAAATCCAATGCCGCTTCCGGTTTTCGCCGCCTCGAACCTCCTAAGATCCTTTGTTTTACACGAAAATGTACAAGACTTTCGTAGCAAACCGCTCTAAATAAAAATCGCTGGGAAACAAAACTATAGTCTGCAGTCTGCAGTCTGCAAATGTCAGATACCGGTTTTCCGGGATGTCACGCAACGCACTCTTTTAGGGGAGCCTAATGGTGGCATCGAAAAAATACAGCTGCGAGAGGGTGCATTACTAGGTTAAAGTGCAGATCGCAGTTAATGCAGCGAGATACATCCATGAGCTGGCTCACAGGAGCCTTTGATTTTGTTTCAGACTTATCCAACTCCAGACGTACGTATATCAAATAAGCTTTTACCTGCACCAATTGGAACAACTGTATTCCACTTCGCCTTGATTTCCTTTGACATTTTAAGATTCACTCCTCTGTCCGGTTTGCTTTTCCGAAAGCCATGCAGTGGATGCTGACATTTCTTTTTAGGTCTGAATTTGACGCCCAGCTCAGCCCGATGTTTGGGGCAAATTGTAAATTGGTTACCATCCGTGTCGAACAAACCAACACGTGCGAGTATGAGTTCCTTCTCGGATGAAACCCACGTCTGCGCTACCTTGATCCCTCTCAGATGAGGCTTTATGTTATTTGTACAAACACTGAGCGGTACCAGCTGATTTTGGCCAAGAAGCCGGGAAGAAAGGTCACATTTGCTATCACAATAGGCTCCTAAGGAACAGCAAAGCTGAGCCATAGTGTGATCGGCGATTGCAGATTGCAGTCGACCACCGCTGTGTAACTTGTCACACAATACGAACTCGTTAAATATCAAATAAAACCTGTCTTCTACCCTGCTTCTCAATCAGCTGTTTTCAAATTCGATACGTTAAAGTTACTTTGTTATTTAAATATATCCCAAATAATACCAACAAAAAAATTTTCTTTAGTGTCAGAATTCTTGTCACGCCATCTACTCGCATGCCAATGAAACAGCCGACAGCTCCTGCCTGGTCGGGCGGCGAAAAAATCAAAATATAAATATCAAAGGCAATACAAACTGTGTAAAACTTAAGGCATTTTTTTCCCTATTTTATTAAGTCGTTAAAAACTCGATGAACGTCTCGTGCTCATCAGCAAGACACGTAGGTATGTTTATGCGATCATTAATTAGGTTACATTTAATAGAATTACCCTTTGGATTGACATTTTCTCTGTTATTTTCTTTATGAATTAATCGACCTTTCCAGAAGCTAAACAATTTATTGTTAACGGAATCGAGTATCAAGACAATAATTTTATTTCATTTATAAGTCAACGGAAAGTCAAAATTGCTCTCGCTAGGTAAGATTTTTAGTCGATGTTCACGGCAAAAAAATAACATTGCCCAAAAATTTTTCTACTGATTTTAAGAGACGGAATGCTTAGTTAAACTAGGATGCTACAATCTTTACAGCAGCGAAATGGCCATTGGAGATATTTTGCCTTGAAACCGGCTAAATTTGGGAAGCCTAAATGCATGGTTAATTATTAACCTCCATTGATTGACAAGGTATCAATCAAATTGACTAATTACCGCTGCCTTGAACGCAGGAAAGATATGCAAGTTTACATGCAAAGCCAAATTGTCATTGGTTAAAAAGGCTAAATTTAAGAGCACTCCGTTTTTACTTCATTTCAGGGTATTTTTTCTTAGATTTTCATGACAAACCGGGGGGGTGGTCTAGCTCCCCCGGAAATATCCAAAATGCAAACTGCTTTGGGGTTTTTAGTTTTTTGAGTAAATCTTAAATTCTGATCAAGTTTCGTGGCAATCCGTGAGATGACATGTAGCACGCCTGCCTGGTCTACCCCTGGATACGCTCTTAACTCGGAGGTGATTAGCAAGTACTATTCACCTCCGAGCAGCCTGCGCGCGAGATTTTACCATTTCAGACCGCTTGTCGGTATATTGCCACACATAAAGTAATGTTTTGGTCCGCTAATTATTCAGCTTGTGTGGTATATACTAAAACAATTATTCACCTTAGTGTCGATGAAAGTGAAATATCCATCACTATTCACCTCCACTTCGGTGAATAATTGTTAATTATTATTATTGCAGTAGACGCAAAAACTATTATCTGTAGGCATGACGTTACTTCTGTATGGTATAAAACTATTGCCTGTAGGTATGACGTAACGAAAACATTGTCAGCAGCAATTAACTGTGTGTTTGTGACGGTGACGCCAATACATGATATTTTTCCGTTTCCTGTGTATGATGACACTAATGCAATAAATAGAATGAATTCGCTATGATGCCCTTAACGTGTAACGTTACGCGTTTTTGTAACGAGTAAGATTCTACATGTTGTTCTTTTTGTAATCCCATTTCCAATCTTAGCGAGCGATGATGAAGGACAACTTTTTCTGAGTACGAATGATAACCTTGACAGCAAGGTATTAATCTGCCAAGTTCTAGACGGACATGAGACGCTCTCCACGCAGTTCAAAAGGTAAGAAGTCCATGTTAGATTATTTTCTTTAATAGTATCACACGCCTACTCAGAAAGTTTCGAGACGGGAGTCGAACCTATGACTTACCAGTTGTTCAAAGAACGGATAACGTTATCCAGCGAATTAACGTGTCTTAGCTTGTATTAGTTGCGATAAATGTATCCACTGGATAGTGACTGGATATAGCTATCCGCTCTTTGAACAACTGGCATCGTCGAGTTCAAAATAAACGCTCTAGTCCTAAATCTTTCAAGATTCCAACGTTGATCTTTTGAGACCGGCATGTATTTCAATTGTATTAAGTAGACTTAAGGGAGCACGTACTGTCACCTGGATTTTTGCAGTTTTTGGTTCAATTCTGCCATTTTACAGCCTTTTACCTGTTATCGTGCAAGAAATGCTCCTACAAAATCAGCAAGATGAATTCCAATGAAATTTTAGCAGGGTGATTTTTCAATGCATAGCTTGAAGTTTTGAACAAACTGGCAAGTTTTTTTCAAATTTCAATCCATTTCGATCCTCGTCATCTTTGATGGAATACAGGAGTTTATGGTGTCAATGCAGTACTATAGTCCATCATTTTAAAGGTTTCCAGATGCAAGTTTTAAACTTTTTAAAGTGATGGTACAATTATAGCGTGACAATGCCCCTTTAAGCAGACTGAAGCGAAAAGAAAGACCCCAATTCAGGCTTACTCTGACTACTTACTGAACAAAAAAGCCAACTGGAAGCTGGTCAATTGAATTGCTGTTCGTAATAAACCCTTAAATGATGACAATAAATCAATGTGAATAATCGAAAATCGAAAGTTGAACTACGGATTAAAGAATGAAGATGTAGATGAATGCCTTGTTTCATAAACACTAGCCATACCAAAGCCATGACTACGTGATCCAGATGAAAAAATTGCTGCTAGGTGTCATTCAGCAGATATAGAATCACTGCGATGGGAAGAAGAAGACATCCGGGCTAAAAATGCCGTCTAAGCGTAAATATGGTCCCAGACGCTGCTCTTAGCGTAAGCATTTGAAAGATAGCCGAAGCACAGGGGTTTAAGTGTGCACGGACCCGACAAAAAGGGTGGCTTGACTGCTTTTTGAAGCTTTGCCACCAGGAAAACCCGGAAAAAGCTGACTCGGCTCTAGCTCCCTCTTCCCCCCCCCCCCCCCCTCCCCACTGGGGGTAAACTCCCTAATATGGGCTGTATAGGTATGTGCGGCCCCAAAGGGTAGGCTATTTTAGCCGTTTTGGTCTGAAATAGGGTATCGATATTGACCACTTTGGTCTGAAATAGGGTATGGTTTGTGCCCTCTAGTCTTGAATTGGGCATGTTTTTTTAGAAGAAGCTACTTCTTCATCATTAGGCGATAAGACCATCAACAAAAGCCCTTCTCAAATAGTGTTTACGCCAACCGTGTACGTGAAATAGGTCTGAAATAGGGTATTGAATTTTTTGCCTGGTCTGAAATAGGATACTAAGGAAAATTGCAGATTTTGGTCTGAAATAGGGTAAGGGTTTCATGAAGCGGGCCGCACACCACCGCCCTAATTTTTCTTGGAGTACCTCCCCCGGGGCTCTAGCTAACATTAAATTTGTGGAATTTCTAGATTTCCTGAACAGACATCTTTCCCCATACCCTTGAAACAGGGTAATTATTACTACATCGAGGCGCTGCACAAACAACATGATGGCAACGACTCCCTTGCGGTGGCAGTCCAGACACCTGATGGAAAAATGTATCCCCCTATACCGTCTCAGTTTCTCTGGACAAAGAAAAAGCCTCTCGTAAACGTTCCTCAGGGTATGGTAGTTTTCATTTGGTCTATCCCTCAAATACTCAACATTTTTCCCCTCGAGGGGGAGAGGCCCGTGCAAATATCCAACACTGTTTGGTCTAACATGTTAGATGTGTTTAAACACCGTGTCGGGTGTTGTAGCGTATCGTTGGCAGTTGTTGGATGTTATGCCCCGGCTAAACGATCAAACATTTTCATCAGACATCGTGTTGGGCGAAGCATTTTTGACCGTTTAGCCGCCTCTCTCGACATTGCATTTAAATGGATTTCAATTTATATATGCCTCCATTCTATTCATTCAGTGCTGCGTTGGTCGAGCTCGTTTACCGGTCTGGTAACAATCAAATTAATGATCACACACGTCATGGAGTAAATGCCTATGGGGGAATTCTCAAAGCCGCTTTTAATAGAGAAATAGCAATCAAATTAATGATCACACATCAGATAAAAAAAACATTCATGTTCGTATTTTTTTTCTTTAGTGGCCAACATAACCACTACGTTGCAGGTGATAGCACTAGAGGCAGGCGCTAAAGTGGGTGCCTCAGTTGCCAAGGTTGTAGCTAATAAAAGCGGGGCGCACGCCGGTGCAGCGGCAGGAGCATTAGCGGGTGCGAAGGCTGGAGCTGAGGCTGGCGCTGAAGCAGCGACTCAAGCTGCGACTGCAGTAGCTAATAAGAAACTCCAGGAAGCCTTAGCTACACTGCAGACAATGCATGGAACGGTAGGTGTTGCCGATGGAACATGGTTCAGTCAACTTCGGCCTTGTGGAAACCTTGTAATTTCTGTCGGTCAATATTCACGAACAGGAGGTGGCAATTTAAGAGAAAATATTGAATGAAGATACAGCTTGATGCAAAGTTATTATGTAATTTCCATCTGAACTACAGCCTTGTTGCTGATTGGATCACCTTATAGTGTCTGTAACTACTACATTGTTGAATGGAAAGCTACTACATGGAAAGTTTCTAACCCTCGTATCTATTTGGCTGTGGCTTTTGCATTTGAAAATGTTTACATACGAGCTACTTTTTGTCTAGTTAAAGTTATCTATTTCTGTTACATTTCTTAATCAACTATTGTTCTTTTAGTATTTATACGCCCTAAAATTTTATCATTTTCTGACTTGATAATTTAACGTCGTCGAATTAGCTTTTTACCTTTTTTATCTTTTTTATCACGTTTTTTACAAACATTTTATCGCAATTTTTTGTAGTAAAATATCTACAAGATTTTCTATTAAGCAACACACTTGGTAGGTCGCGAGCCATAACGTTGTATGAGACAACGTCCTCAAAACTCCCTAAGCAGAAACGTTAAATATGTAGTTAAGTTAATTCCCCTTACAATGTCACGCCTAGCTGACATCACTCTTGAAATCTAGGTTGTTAACATTTACACCGCAAACGGAACGGTAGTTGGGGCTTCCCAGGTTGGTTTCAATGGAACTGTAACGGCTAATGGAACTGCTGGAGCAGCAGGTCAAGCTTCAGCGAATGCTACGTGGGGAGCAGCAGGGGCAGCCGGAGCAGCGGTAGTAGGGGGAGCAGCGGCGGGGGTAGAAGCAACCGCCGTGGCAGGAATGACATTTTCAACCACCCTGCCCACCGGGATTTACCATGGGGTTTATGTTTACAACCCAAAGTACTCATTCTATATTCCCAAAGTCAACATCAATGTCCACGTGATAGCGAGACACTTTTCAGATTACCTCGGCTTCGCCAAAGCAAGTAAGTAAATAAATAGAATATTGCATTCCATACTTAATGCCTATCAATCAAAAATTGTGAATGTGGTTTAAGATACTAGTACTCTTACGCGATGTTCTGATCAATTGAGCTATTGATAAAGGAGGACAGGTGTGACAAGTGTAATGGTTAATCGTTCTTAATTTCTCACTTTTTGTCCTGTGATTTCACAAACAGACAGTCACAGACGGAAGGGCTATTTAGCTTTAGCGTTGGCCACGCGCCCGCTTTTCTAAGGAGTGTAAAGTTGCGTAACGTTATTGCCATAATACAGTCAAACCTCTATTAAGCGGTCACCCTCTATTAAACGGACACTTTCCAAAAAGCGGCCCCCTGATTTACTGTTTGACCTATACAGTGTGTTCACTGAAACCGGGGCCACCCAGACAACAAAAGCCGCTCAGAGAACAGAACTGGACAGAACTAAATAAAATGGCCGTTTTTATGCTAGAGACGTTAAAGTAGTCTAGACGCATTTAACTCCTGAATGGTTAAAGTCGTCTGGTATAAAAACGGGACACACAAAAGTAGACGACCTAACAGAAGACAAGATTTTTCGACTGGGTTCTATTTTCGGAGGACAATAGGCACGAGTGAACTCGGCGCCAAACGCGTGAATGTACGAACAAATAAACATGGCGGAATTGCATTTTCAGAAGTCTAATTCTCGGCGTCGTCAAGAAAGACAAGAAATGGAGATGCAAATGTTTTTGATAAAGAAAATCAGTCGAGGAAGCGGCATTTTCAGGCGATGGAGGAGGAAATAGATATGGTCGAAGCAGTTGGCTTGTGTGTCGTGGCGACCAAGAAGAGCAAGGAAGGAACGAATTGCTGATTAAGCAGGGCAAAATGCGTCCCAGTTAGGTCCTCCCGTTTTATACTAGACGCATTTAACATCTGAGACGTTAAAGTCGTCTGATAAGTAATTGATAAGTCGTCTGAAATAAGTAATTGGTACACTGATAACCAGTTGACTATAAATGTCAAGAAGACCAAACTTATGCTGGCAGGCATTAAAAAGATGCTGTCCTTATTTGAAGATTTTGAGATGCAACCAAATCGTACACAAATCGATCGCATGCAGTCATTCAAATATCTGGGAGTAACAACGGATGCAAAATGGAGCTGGAAGCCACATATCAGCAATCTGCTAAAGAAACTAGACAACAACTAACAATACTTTATTTCACTCCATAATTACTACAAGATAAAAAAATAATAATAATACGACAGATGATAGGGGTGCTGCGCTGGCTCCCCCAAATAGCCTAAAAGTTAAAAATGCCAGGCAGTCTGTGAAAAGAAAAGATGATTAAATGTTTAAGTCAGAGACACAACAACAAACAGACATAAATACACACAAAAATAGAGATAAACAGAGTTACGTAAACTACCAGTATATTAAAATGACTAAAATTCTTATATTGCAAAACAGTATTATTTCTTATCTTAGAATTACAAGATCGATGTACAGATGTCTAGTAATCTTTGATAAATAGCTGTTTCATTTTCTTTTTAAATAAAGACAATGGAGATGATTTAATATCTTCGTCAATGGAATTCCATACTGATGGACCTTGAAATCTAATATTGAATATTCCATAATTTGTTCTTGCTTTTGGGAGATAAGACTGTTTTGCAGCAAGCCTTGTATTATAGTTATGAATCTGTGTTATTTTAGTGAATAGCGAAATAAAGACAGGTGGTAATAGTTGATTATAATATTTGTACATAAAGATGGCTAAGCATCGCCTTTCATTGTTCAATCGCATATTTCATGTTAGACGATAGAACTCGCATAGCCTTCTACAATGGGCTAGTGCTGCCACACCTAGACTATGTTGACACAGTGTGGGGAGATCAACCCGGTCTAAAATCAGAAATGGAAAAATTGCAGAACAAATTTGCGAGGAAAATTAAATTAGGCAAGATGTCTTCTTCAGAAGCTCTGAAGTGTCTGAATTGGCTCCCCCTGGCTGGAAGACGTCTTTCTCACCGATGTACCGCCGTAGAAAATGCCGTCAAAGGAAACATTCCGCAACATTTTGAAAGTTTTAAATCGACACTAAGAAGTTCACATGGCTACAACACTAGAAATGGCTACTTACCTAGATTGCCTAAACCTAAATTGGAACGCGGAAAGAGAGTGTCCTATTTCCGTTTTACAAATGACTGGCTGTCCCTCCCAGTATTTTTAAGAAAGCCAATGCCATGCGCAATTTTTAAGAAAAACCTTACAAGGTTCTTAATGGATAAAAATTTTTAGATAATGGATCAATATTTTAGGTAAACGCCGTATTGTATTATAGGTTTTGAGACAGTACGTAGTTTTTGATAGTTTTAGATCTGTGACATTTGTATTTCTTATTTTAGATTTTAATTATTTTTAATTATTATTTTATTATTATTGTTATTATTATTGTTGTTGTCTCGCACTTAAATGAAGACGTTAAAGTCGTCAGACGTTAAATGCGTCTGTCTTATTTATCGTTTTTATACTAGACGTTAAAGTCGTCTCGAGACAACTTTAACGTCTCTAGCATAAAAAACGTTAAAGCCGTCTGGTATAAAAGCGGGACGCATAAAAGTAGACGACCTAACAGAAAAAACAAGATTTTTCTAAAAATAGACTGGGTTCTATTCTCGGACTGGACGCATAGGCACGATTAAACTCGGCGCCAAATAAACTTCAAACGCGCGAATGTAAGAAGAAATAAACATGGCGAAATGCAGATTCTGAAATCTGCTTCTTGACATCGTCAAGAAAGACAAGAAATGGAGATGCAAATGTTTTTGACAAAGAAAATCATTGGAGGAGGCGGTTTTTCAGGCGATGGACGAGGAAATAGTTATGGCTGAAGCACTTGGCTTGTCCGCCGTGGCGACCAAGAGAGCAAGGAAGGAACGAAGTGCTGTTAGCAAAGGAGTTCAGGGCTAAATGCGTCCCAATTAGGTCGTCCCGTTTTATACTAGACGCATTTAATGTCTGAGACGTTAAAGTCGTCTGATCAGTGCGTCTAAACGACGCACTTAAATGAAGACGTTAAAGTCGTCGGACGTTATTGCGTCTGTCTTATTTACCGTTTTTATACTAGACGTTGAAGTCGTCTCAAGACGACTTTAACGTCTCAGACGACTTTAACGTCTCTAGCATAAAAACGGCCAATCGAAACTTTTTCGTTAACCTTTCATGCTTACACTACTACGGGGTCGGTAAAATGACCAGTTAAAACCATTATATACTGCATTCAGTTACCATGGGGTCGTTGGTTGCGTTAGAATTGTGTAAGGGTGTGGATCGTAAATATGTATCGGCAAAGTGCCTTGTGCAGGGTTTCAATATTGTCGCTTCTTATAAAAAGCCCTTCAAATGGTCTCTGAGCAGTTTTTAACGAACCATTTTCGTAAAACCATTTGAAGGGCTTTTTTTAATACGCGTCAACTCCGCAAACCCTGGAAGCACTTTGGTGATGTAACTTTACCAGAAACACTCGTTTACACAGCTTTTGTTTGCATTTATTTTCTAAATCAGTCAACAGCCAACAACCCCGTGGTAACTGAATGTAGTTTATAATTCCCCCATTTCGTATGCGAAAGTACGAAAAGACCAACGTTCGGTTTGAACCTGAGAGGTTAAAACAATTATCCAGACACGTATAATTTTTAATACTCGCCATCAAATCAATTTCCAAATTGCAGTAAGCGCCTGTTCACATGGCGATGGGGGACCCCGGGAAGGTGAGGTACCCCACCTACCCGTGGTCAAAAAAAGCTGGCCTTCACATGCAATCCCGGGGCGCTGGGGTGAGGTCTAAAATGCTAACGCGTGGTCGCTAAGAACGTATATCAACAAAGAATTCAGAGACAATATGCCCAGATGAACATCACCCCACCCCACCTCGAGCATTCACATGGAGAAAACTCGCCCCAGCTAAGCGGGTTACCCGCCCCGGCTGACCGCACAACCCGCCTCGTTGAGGTACCCCACTTCACATGTGAATGCGATCGAGAAATAAAGAGAGATTGTATGGAGAGATTGGTAACCCCAACAAGGCGGGGTACCTCACCTTTCTGGGGTCCCTCACCTCCTTGTGAACAGGCCCTAAGTCGGCTCCAAACAACGCAGCGAATTCTAGAAAGCTCCGCGGTAAAAAGCACCAAACTTGAACCTCACCTAGATATAAAACGTTGCGAAGTTACCGCAACGGACTATTGCCACACTGTCTCTTTTGACTTTCAACGGGCCGAAATTTACATACATACAAATTGTTCAGTTCCCAAAATAATACAAGGAAAATGACGAAGAATAAACAGGGAACATACATACGGCCATAAATTTGGAAGTTTGTTCACGATGCGATAAAACAAGGGCTTCGAAGTCCGAGTAATTTCGTGTTACGCGAAATTCCAGAATTAACGGTCGCGGCGCGCGATGCATCAAGGGTGATAATGGGCCTTTAAGTGGTCACAACGGTTGATTGTAGAAGGTTATCCAGATAACCTTTTCTTGTATTTTTCCAGTTTCATTTGTCATCAAATGTCAGTAATTTCCTCTTCTTTTGTCGTAGTTGTTCATGGTGGTTTTTACATGATATACTCCCTGGATATCCCTGCTGCTCAGCATCCAACCTTAAATATCTGCTGGCGAATCACTGACGGAAGGCTGGAAATGACTAAAAGCTGCCAGGTTACGATAATTTATAATTAACTGTTTAATGATCAATCTGCTTTGATCAAAATGAATCTCATGACGCTAAATATTTGGACTAAGTCATAGGCATTTCCGATAATACTCTTCAAATTGTGAAACGAAGATCTCCCCCTGTAAGGGAACAGATGCTGGTAGCAAAAAAAACAATATACAATTTAGATTTAATTTTGATCGCACACGGTTTTATGAAGAGAAATGTAGCTTACATTAGTCTGCTTTAAAGAAACACGGCAATCCGACAGCAAGATTGATAGATCAGCAATCATAAGGTGCACGTGTCGCAGGATCTTGCATTCTATTTACTTATATCACAATTGTCTCTGTAGTTCTTTGTTGCCCATATTCCGGGATTACACCAGGAGAGAGAGTATAACACTATATCATTCGAGTCGTTGTGTGCTCCTGGTCATTACATTCGACAGAAGAACTACAGATTCATCTTGGGAAAAAAGGGAGACCCAAAATTCGGTAAGTCAAGCGGCCTGGTTCAGTGGTAACCTCTGAGCCAGACTATGTAACTTTAATATAACCCAATCTAGTTGGGATTTCGTCAAAAATGTTCTAAAGACTTACCTTGGTACCGTGCCAAGAGGTCAAACTGTTCCTTTTCAGCTATTTAAAGAAATTTCCAAAACCATGCTCAATAAATATGATCGACAAGGTATCGGTGAATTAGTACGCCTACAGTCATAAATTACTTCTGTGCATAGCATGAGCTTTACATGTCATGAAACAGCCCAACTTTTTCTCGTGAACGTGACGTAATTTTAAATAATAACTGGAATGAGAGTGACATGGTTTAAGGTTGTTTTTTAAGGGTTATGTGATTTTCAGTCTTCCTGAAACGGCTTTACAAAAAGCATTTTCATGTGTTATTTTGACCGTGAAATTGTCCAAACTCGAGGTAGCAATTAAGGCGGGGAAATCATCGAAATCTGCTGACTTCATAGGAATTTGCTGCAATAGATCTTGTGGCCGGAAGATCTTGTCTTTCACATTTTATAAACCAAAAGGCATTTTAGGTCAGGTAAAAACACGGTTTTGTTTTAACTGTCCATTTGTCGTGTGGACGTGATCCCGAGTGGTCAGCAGTAGATACTACCAATCGTTTATTCCAAGAGGTGCTGAGCTTAACGTAACTTATTATTATTTTGTTTTTACTTTTAGCCCGTTTGTTACTCTGCCTTTAAAAGTTTTAATCATCTTCTTAATTTTTTAAGCATTGAATATTCTTTCTTCTTTTTTGGTCTTTCTCATCTTGTAATATTGCCTTAATTCTTTATTACCAAAGGTTCATCATCATCATCATCATCGTCATCATCATCATCATCATTATCATCATCATCATTATCGTTATCGTTATCGTTATCGTTATCATTATCATTAGAGGTCTTCATTTAAGTCGAACGAGAAGTCACTGCCATAATATCCGCGAATTTAGACATTGTAGACTGGCCAAATAAGAAAGTAAACCAGTGGTCCCACCCTTTTTTATCCGTAGCTGCTGATCACGCCACGTTGTAAACATGGAATTTCACGATCAAAGTTTTATGTCATATGTCGTCTGCTGTTTTCACAGCTGGCCCGAGCTTTAAGCCAGTTCGTACAAAGAAAAAGACGACATTGGTTTGAGTCACTTTCTTCGGTCAACATTGTTAATTTTCTAGTTCTAGTTTCTATTTCTAGTTTCTTGTTAACCCAGGCTTTTTGTGCGATACACGTCGCGCATGCGCGAAGGATACTCAGAGTTCTCACTAATGCTCGATTTCGCAAGAGTTCTCTCAAAACTTCGTAAATGTCAATTTAGCTACTTTTTGGCGGTTCCGTAAGTCATATTTTTCTTGATTTCAGAACTAGATGCAACTACAACCTTTCTGGAGCTGTATTCGATCCGAGGAGCATTTCAATTCAGAGTTCTGAGAGAGGGATGGTTTATTTGCAGAAAAGCGTATGATAAGAATTATGATAGAGCACGTTTAGTCATAGAATACAAGCCCACCGCAGACTGGAACAAACGGTGTGCTTTTGCTTTACGACCAATACAGGCCAATGAAAATCCATTAGTGAACTGCTTTCCTACTGTCCCAACAATCAAGCCGCCGGTAATTCCTGGAATCATATCAAAACCGGTCACGCATCCGACTATATCAACTCCAGTCAAACTAAGAGGTAAATGATATGCTTTAAGTAATAGATAAAAACCTCGGACGCGAATATTTTATCTTACTCGTGAAATGAGACAATAGATTGTGTTTGTCATGTTAATCAGTAGAGATCTGTATCAAATTTAATGCATACTAAGGCGCAGGACACTTTTGTGACAGTTAATGCAGCAGTTGATTTGTATAGAGAGGTATACATGCGACTCAAATACTCAAATAGATTGGTATACCTCTTATGAATTATTAATGAATTTTTTAATTGACTTAAATCCTGCGGTACTTTACACGCATTGTTAAATAAATTAAAAATTCTCTTAATGTCAGTTGTCACCCTAATGTCAGTCTATTAATTCTGCTTTACTGTTTCTCTTAAGTAAATCTGCTCTGTTCCTTTTAGCTCATGGACGACGTAGTCATGCCATGAGGTATAGGAGGCACTCTGATGTCACTCACTCACTCGATTCTGATTAATTTATTTATTAAACTTGGATTAAAATTGGCTCTATGAACAGGTAAAAGTTAGAAGGATTTTTGTGGAGTCAGCAGAGCATAACGGTGCTAATATCTTGTTCTCAAACTGGAAGGAAATGCTGATTTTTGGCAATAAGCCTTTTTATCGTGTTCTTTCTCAATATTCGAACAAATCCCATAATTTCACAAATTTAGTTTTTATGACGCCATCACTTTAGTACTCTATTTGCACAGCCTTTCAACTGTTCCACCGGCTAAGGTTGGATGTTTTTTGTGCAACGCAGATTAAAGGAATAATACTGGTGGAACACAAAGACGAACTGATTGTGCATGTGAATTATGTCTCCCCTGTCACCATACCTAAAGGTGGCCAATTATTCAACATATTATGCATCATTTTGTGGTAGATCTCAGGAAACCTGGCCTACAATTCAGGCCAAATGCTGCCTTTAATTTCAAACCAGACAAAGTTGGTTTTGTAGCTTCTCCCTTTATAGTAAACTCGAAAAAATTGCTCAATTCTGATTGGTCGAGAGCAGTACAATATAATCCCAAATTGTACGCCGTAGGAATATCTAGTAAGTGTTCATGTAAACGGCCCGTAAGCACAACCTTGAAGGTGATATTATTGGCGTAGGGTGGTGGAATATAGATGAATGAAAAAGTGCATGACCTCATACAATTCATAGTTTTGTTAAGGGAACTACTCGTGATTTTGAAAGTTGTCAAATTGTACTCACCCAAAGACTCCTTCAATTTCGAGATCTCGTACCTATTAATAATTGTAATAGGACAGAGTGGAGTCC
The DNA here is from genome assembly GCA_016490735.1 of Pachyseris speciosa. Lineage (NCBI taxonomy): Eukaryota > Metazoa > Cnidaria > Anthozoa > Scleractinia > Pachyseridae > Pachyseris > Pachyseris speciosa. The sequence continues at coordinate 543,946 of JAEMWC010000326.1, forward strand.
AATTCGGTCTGTAATCACACGAGTGATTTACAAAATCGGACGACCGCGAAGCGGGAGTCCGATTTGGTAATCACGAGTATGATTACAGACAGAATTGGACGACACGATGTCCAGTTACCAATTAATCAAAACTATGACAAAATTTGAGAAACGATCTAATCATCGGTTGCATGAGCGTTAAACGGTTACAACGTCGTTATGAATTCTGAAAAACATAATAGTTTACTCAACAAAATGCGCGACACCAGCGCGCGCAAAATGACGCGTGCTGTCCAATTACACAGCAGGTATGACGCGAAAACTGCCCTATTACACTGTCCAATTACAAGCATGACGCTTACACTGTCCTATTAGTGCTCAAATTGGGCTGCTGATAGCCAATCACGTTCGAGAATTCTGTTATAGTTTTGATTAATCACTAATAGTATACGAGGTCGTGCGATTTCCTATACAAAATTGTACTGTACTACATTACTTGGTCGAATTTGCCATGGCTAATTAAAAATCTCTACATTTTTTTCCAGAACCATGTCTGTACTTTACGTTCTTAAACCCTGATGGAGTACCTTATATGCTTCATTCCAGTCTCAAATCAGAAGGCTACTTTGTTAAGGAGCAAACCTTTAAACTTCGTTACATTATTCGAAATGGTCAATTGATGAGATTTAGAATGGCTAATACGAAGAGATCTCAGATTCCTGATTACAACGGGCATGTTTTGTCTCAGGTAAAAACATCCAACCTTTTTTGTTACGAAATCTTATATTGCTATAGGGAGTTTGGTGAATAATAAGGGATTATCACACTCAGACTTCACTCACGAGTCACTATCACTATCACTGACAACGTCACTATCACTATTGCTATCGTTTTTACGATCTCTATCTTAATAACTATCAATATCACTATCCTCATCCCGATCTCTATCCCTATCCAGTTGTTAGTATAAATCTACTAGCGTTCTATCACGAATCAGATGCCGTTCTCTGATTGGCTGCGCTACTAGCTATCTATTCTGTGTTAGCAAGGGAGACTTTTGTCTGATTGGTTGATTCTTACCCTTGAATCCAGGCTCCTCTACACGCGCGCCAAAGAGATTTCAGTGTAAACAAACATGGCCGCCGGTGGAAAGATGTACTGGATCACTTATTCTATTAGTATATTTTGGATAAAAATATCAATGTTCATGTGTCGCCCTCTTTCCTAATGATAGTAAAAATTGGAAATGATTTCTTAAGGACCATAAAATGTTATTTGTACAAGTATCCGCTCTAGTGTACAAGCGGATTTTTCCTGCGTGGAGGTTCATGCGGCGTGTAAGCGTGAATATGTTGGGGGAAAAAACGATTTGAATGAGGAGCGATCTGCTCTAAAAGCAGGAATACCGGGTTGGGAAAATTCTTTATGCCGTCAAGTTTACCAAATGACGAAGTACTTCATAGCTGTGTCAGAGGTCAGCGAAAGTTCAACGGCGGCTTTGTCAACAGAAGACCGATGTGCTTCGAGTTTAGTTCTATAAATTAAACTGAACTACGTACTTTCACGGGCTCTTTCTGTACAACATTCAGTGAGTTTTTCGGTATAATTTAGACTCAGTTTGACAGTGATGTACACAGAAAAGGTCAAAGCGCAGTAAAACCGTTTCTAGTGAAAATAAGCGGAAGTGTTATTTTTAATGTATTTGAAATATTCAATAACTGAAGTTATATACGCTTACATCAAAGAGCTCATTTATCAAATTTCATGATTAGGCTGGGTTAGTGTATAAGGTTTTCAATTGTCTACCAGTGTACCGAACAAAGCTCCTTATACTTTTTAAATAAAAGCAGAAAGCTCTTCATGTTAATTTTAAGATTCAATCACTGCAAAGACAAGCACTAATGAACTGGTACATTTGACTTATGATCAACAGATTCCCTTGTTTCTGCAACTGGGCTTTTGCTGTTTAACATTTTTAAACTATAATTTAGGCTTTGCTTGGATCATAGTTGTGCTCGGATTAAGAGTAGACTGATGTACATGGAAAACGTTCGAGTATAGGGAAACCATTTCAAGTCAAAATAAACCAAAGTGGTTATATTTTTCGAGTAATTTTGCCCATTGGAATAACTGAAGCTTTGTCCTTTGAGGAGCTCAGATTTCTTGGTAATTCCTCAGTTGATCTGTTGGGCTTTAAATTGGCTGCTATTGCAAAATAAACTCACTTTTATACTTTTCTTCATAAATTTTGAACCCTCATGTTCATTTTCATAATAAACAGCTGCCCTTACCTGCTTGCTTTGTTTGTTCTAAGAATGGAATTATAATTAAAATTTTCTACATAAGCTATGAAACACAACTTGCCTCTGATCTTCTGGTTTATTTAGGAGAAATCTCCCAAGAAGTGAAAAGGCCCTCAGAGCTAACAATATCTTTTGAGTTTTATGCTGCTGCAAATATTTTTGATTCATTTTGTTTTGCATGACCTCCTCCCAACATTCTGATGATAGTAAAAAGAATTTTACTAACCAATCTACAAACGCATTGCTGCTGTTTTGCATCAGTTCTGTTTTGATCGTTCACTTAAAATATTTTTTCAATGGTAGAGGTTTGTTTTACACTGTTGAAGTAAGAGGCCTGATATGTAGTAGTTTTACTTGAAAGACCAAAATGTGTTCAAGTTGAGTTATAATAAAACCATCACTTGTGCAAATGAACAATAAAAGAGGGATTCATTTCAACAAATATCATGAGAGGAAAAACCCACAACTAGTGAAATTACTTGTGACACAATAATCTGTGTAAGTAACATTCACCATAGGAAACTACTATAACAACACATTAATAAAAAAAAATGTAAATACATTAACAATTCTTTGTAGAGATGATCAAGTCTAAATAGTGATGATGATTCAGTTAAAAGAGAGGCTACAAATGTATATGATTACTTTTTATTCAACAATTTTCATTCAGGTGTTAGCCAGAAGGGTGTCCATTTAGCTAATATTGTAACACATTTATTCCACCTCTGCTTCCCCTGCAAGTGAAACAAAAGAAAAGCACATTTGTATGTATTGAATAATCAAATTTGCAAAAGAATTTTAACTACACAACACAATTTAAGATTCAAAATGATGTTTCAATTAGAAAATTGAGTGAGTTGATGCAACACCAAACAAAAACTTGTAAAATGTTTTGGTGTTTTTTCAGTTAATTCCTAACATGTGTTGAAGGATCCAGTTGCTAAATTGCCTTCTTTTGGTTGTGTTGATGTTGCAAACAAAAACAGGCTATCATAATAACAGAAGAATTGGTGAAAATGTAGCATAATCAGCTGTCAGGTTGGAAATTCTTCTGCCATCCTATCACTTAAAATCACTACTCCTATGAATTCTCCTGATCTGAAATAGTTTTACGTTCTCTACCCTCTTAATTTGCAGTCAAGCTCAAAATTACCTGAGAAAAGTAAGAAAAAGGATGAGCAAACAGACGTAAAGCTGCATTAAGGGGGCTTGACCAAGGCATATTGACAAATTGACGAAAACGAATTCGAGTAGCATCCATCAAAGGCGGAACAAACTTGCTCGCGCAAGAATCATCTTTGATCGAAAATTTGGTCTATCAATGCAGTACTTAAATTTCTTTTGTTTCGGTGAAAGTATTGAGATGGTATTAGAGAATCTCTCCTCCTGGCCGATCCCCGTATCACGAATTAGTTATTCGGGAATACACAAAAATGTAGTCGCAATCAAATCTCGAAGCACAATTTAATTTCACTTGCGAACGACTGTCCTGACAACAAACGCCAAAACAACTTAAAGGAATGGTCTACAAAGTTAAGATTTAAGACAAAATAAATTTGGAGTAAGTACAACTTGGTGATAACTCAATATTGATAATATATTATAATTTGCGAAATCTAGGCAGGGTAAAAGCGTGAGCCTAAAAATCCAATATTTTGAAAATGAAATTCGATCAACGATGCTTTGTCTGGTCAGGGTGAATAGGGGGTGCACCACGAAATTACACCAGATTCTGCTAACAGGTAGTAAACTAACAGAAGTATCCCCTGTTAATGGGAATTCCCATATCACGAAGGGAAACAAAAGTCTCGGGGGTATGATGACAAACTTTTAATTGAGGTAATACAAAAACTAAATTTACTAATCAAACCATTCATCTTGCCTGACAACAAAAATCATGGATATGAAACGACAGCTGTACCCATCAAATGGAAGGATTAGTTAATTGCAGTGTTGTATTCGACTTTCATGAAGAAATGATGTAAACGAAAACGGTAAGATTATCTTGTTGAACAACACCATGGAATTGAAAATGATAGCAACACGATTTCTTCCTTGGCAGAAAACGAAGCAAATAAAAACCTAAAAAAAACAAACTCAGGAACCAAAGATGGGTTGTACTTACCACAACAGTCCCACTTGTTTATCCTGACATTAACTACGATCTGAAGCAGACTCTTGGACGGCAGAAAAATGCATCGACACTGGGCTCGTCAAATACTCGTTGCAGACAAATCGCCATCTTCACCGTCGACACCTCCACACGAACAGACCTTTACCAACCGCAAAACTACGACAATTGATGTCACACCCAAATTTTTTTCTTCACCGTAAATTGCTTTTTGTGGAATATGTTTGATTTGGCTTGCTGACGACCTGTATAAGAATGCCGTATCGTTAAAGTTTTGGTTGTCAAATTCAACAGCACACAAAACCGCGTGATCGTCGAAAACTGAGAAAACAAAAACAATTTACGCGCCTGCGCAGTCAAAAGTCTCCTTTGTTTTCTGTGTTAGGTAGTGAGTAGCGGTTATTAACAAGATGACAGCCGCTTTTTCGCGTTTTAGAAGTTTCTGCGAGGAGGATTTAGATAATTTCCTTGTTTAGTTTTGAACGACTGGAAGATTTATACTTAAACAATTAGATTATGAGCTCGAGATTTCTATGCGTGATAGCTGATTCGGGCTGCGCCCTCATCAGCTATCACGCGATAGAAATCTCGAGCTCATAATCTAAAATAGACCAGCTAATACGCATTTAGAGCTAAACCTTCACCAAAATAAGTAGAAAGAATAACAATACAATCAAAATAATCAGAAATGGTGATACTTGGGGGAAAGCAGTAAGATTGGACATGGTGACGAAGCTGTCAAGAATTTTGCCAGAGGTACGCTTCGAAGGACGCTAACCAAAGACACTTCAGTTGAAATGTTTCCAGGAAACGTGTGGTAGAAGGCAGCTAACTAGGTGGCTATATCGCAAAAGTTTAAAATAATATACCTTCATACACACTGTTAATGTTGGAGCAGGCCTCAAAAGGCCTCTAAACATGGTCTAGATATGGTTTTAGATCAAATGGTTTCTCCATTCAGAGTCTAAATATCGCAACGCCTTTGACCTCTTTTAAAAGGGTGGGGTAGGCCATTTTCGAGTCCTGCCGTCCTCGTTTAAATAGCGATTCTGTCAGTACTTGAACTACGTGTCTGAACTATTGTTACAGTTCACAACTGATGGTGGCTCATGTAATTGTCAGGTCATGGATGGCTTAGGGGAAAGCCAAAGACTTTATCTTGATGATGTCCGGCCCTTAATCTCACCTGGACAAACAGTCGTGTTTTGGGCCAAAGATCCCACAGGGAAGAGAGAAATTCTTTTGGATGGAAAGGAGAAAATCTACGCAGTACCTGGCGTTGTTTGTCAACAAACCATTCAAGTAATGGTGACGTCAAGGTCCAAAACGACTGGTAACAATTATACAATGTACAAAATTACAAATGTATGATGTCGATGGGAAAGTTAAAGAATGTAGTCTCTCTTAGAAAAAACACTGTGGAGGAGGATTTTAATTATGACTGACCCGTTTAGCCTTCCCACAAAAAAAATCAAAGTTCAAAGGGTAACACGTCATGGGCTCCTGGACACGTGTATAACTTACTTTTGTTAGTGTAACATAACGCTCACTGACACACGTGATAACCCCTGAGCTTATGGCATTAACCTTACGTTGTCATTGTCGTGATCTCCTGAAAACTTCAAAGACCTTTCAGGCAAACAAGTACTGTAATAAGATTATCGAGAGAAATGAACAATTAGTCATGAATCTCTTCTTTAACTCCCTCAAATATTAAAAGCTTTCGTTTTCTTTTTTCCAGCTGCCCCTCCAAGACCAACAAAGCCACCAGTACCAGTTGCACAAACTACTCAGACGCTTCCACCCTCTCCAGTCCATCCACCCCCACTACCGCCTACCCTCTTACCCTACCTTTCTCCTCCTCCCCCTCAACTTCCTCCCCCTCCTTCTCCCGTGTCGAGTCCTCCTGCATCCCCTCCTCCTCCTCCTCCCCCACCTTTTCCTCCTCTTCCGCTGCCTCCTTCTCCTGCCCTTTCTCCTTCCTCTCCTCCCCCTTCCCCTCCTTCGCAATGTGGTTCTTGGGTTACACCTGATCCAAATTCCGAGACGACACCTCGCCCCTGTTTACCAACTACCACTCGGCCAAGCACGACTCCTCCTCCATTACCACCCCCTCTTCCCCCTCCTCCATCTCCTCCTCCTTCTCATCCGCCTCCGCCACCACCTCCTCCTCCTCCTCCTCATCCTCCTCATCCTCCTAATCCTCCGCTGCCTCTTCGTCCTCCTTCTCATCCTCCTCCTCATCCTCCTTCTCCTCTACCTTCTCCTCCTGTACTCCCTCCTGCACCCCCTCCTTTTTCTCCTCCATTCCCTTCTGCACCCTCTCCTGTTCCTCCACCACCAGATCCCCATTTACCACCTTTCTTATACACTATCATTACGCCCACTCCTTACGCCTCCTATCCTCCTTCCCCTCCTTCTCCATCCCCACCTTCCCCTCCGCCGTCTTCCCCTCCTGCCCCTCCCCCATCTCCGCCAGTGATAACGTCAACCACTAAGGCTACAACTAAGTCCCCCACCACTCTTCCACCATGTGTTCCCTCATTAACATCGCCCACCTCTTCCACGACAACACCTCGCCCATGTCTACTTACTACCACCCCTTTCACCCAATCAACCACATTAAAACCACCTTTTTCTCCTCCACCTCCCCCAACTCCACCAGTGATTATGTCAACCACAATCGCTACAACTAAGCTCCCCACTACTCTACCGCCATGTACTCCCACAGCAACACCTTACCCATGCCTACCCACTACCGCACCTGTTACTCAATCAACCACCTCATTGCTGCCAGTCGTGTCTGTTTCAGGTAATCTTATTTTGGTCTTGCGACTCGATGCTTTTTTATTAACCCATGCTCAAAGAATAGAGTAAGGGTAGTAGGTGAGCATAAAATTCTAAGCATTTTCAGATTCACGATCGAAGAACACATGTTAAAGATACGAAAAGCAAATAAATCACGTACTATTTCTTTTTATCGCAAGTCGCTGCCATTTCAAGGCGTCTTCCGAAACTCTTCAGCAGTTTGGCCTTTTATTGTTCTACTAACTAGAGATAAGCGACAATTTTAGGTTAGATACATGTATTCTGAATAAAAGTATTTTACATACGTTGGCGTATTTTGCAAGTTTCATAATTACCGTTTTGTTGAGTATTATGGACAATTGCAGGATGTATGCCCACTCATGGAGGAACGTCGAATGGTGCTTGTTGTAAGTTTCCATTTGTTTATCGAGGAACCCAGCAACATCGCTGTACAAGAGCCGAACTCGGCTACCGCTGGTGTGCGACAACGGAACATTTGATTCTGACAAGCAATGGGGATTCTGCAACAACTGCTATTTGTCTTACGGTGGTAATGCAAATGGTAACTGCTGTCATTTCCCATTCATATATGGCGGGAAAATATACGCAACATGCACCACTCAGGATGATACCAAGCCGTGGTGCGCGACAACATACAACTACGACGTCGACAAACTTTGGGGTTACTGTGGAGGTGAGCAAAGCGCGCAGTCGTATAGCAAACGTATAGTAAGCACAGAAACTACATTCACAAACAATTTAAAAAGCCTTTTTCCTACTTGCTCGTTTTTTCGGGCTACTAAATGTACAAAAGCTCTGCTTTGCTTTGCTCTGCTTCTCGAGCTTCGTTGTTTTCAATTCACACCAATCTTGAGGTTTCTTTGAACTAGTACTCGTATTTGAGACATGGTGGTGTAATCGGTATCCCTGATTGATTACTGATTGTTGAAATATCATTCCTGAATTTCAAGACTTCTGAAGATGATGACACAAACGTTTCAGAAGCATTAGCCAGCGTCTTAATTACATTACATCTCTGCTGGCCATTATTAAATGTCAAGCAAACAAACGTATAAGCAAACGCGTATTATTTTTTAAATTGAGACCCCGTTCAAACCATATGAGATGCAACATCTTATCCCATATTTACTACTTAGGAGAAGCCCCTGGTTCAGTTCCTCAGCCAAGGATCGTTTACCCGCCATGTACCTATGACTGTGATAATGCATGTGTTGACAGGTGCCCAGATTACTGCTGCGTGAAGGGACTGCTCAGCAAGACAAGGGGCCAAACACAAATAGACGAGGTGCATCCGCCTTCCCCGGTAAGAACCAGTAGAAACAAAAGACGATCAAATTTTTTAGCAATGTGTTTTAAAAGTACTTTATTACTTATGTAACTGATTAACACGTAATAGTTAACAGTGATTACGTAACTTCCGTTGTGTTACGCAAGGATCATATGTACAATAGATGAGATTAGCTTTTTCAATAGACACGTGCTATCGGAGCGAACAGAACGAAGGATAAATTTTCTCAAGAAAGATCGAAAGAATAAGAGTTGAGATTGGAAAAAGAGGTATGATTTGTGGTGTTATTTGCATGCTCGATTTAGTTATGTTTTGAGTTAGATATTGTTCCTTGTATTGTTAGTGATTCGAAATATTTAGTGATTTTCTAGTGATACGCCCGCTGTTTGTGTTGTTATCGTACAATTGATGTAATGTACGAATTATAGTTATAGGCGCTTCGTTGTAATTATCTTTTCAGTTTTTACGTAAATCAAGCAAGTAATTAAAGAAATTGGTTAGATAGAAAGTCTGGCTTGGTTTCTAGTAAACCCTTATCCAACAAATACGCGTCCGGAGCAGTAATGGAATGATTGGAATGTTTGAAGGACTCCGTCCGCTACAACTTGTTTCGTTGTTTGGTTGCTTTGACAGACTGGACCACCTCTACAAGACGAGGGGATAACGTCCCCTTGTCCGTCTAGCTGCAACACGTTCTGTGCGCCCGACTGTCCCGTCCACTGCTGCAACTCTCCACGTTCTTCTTATGTCCCCAGGCCTCCGCCTGCACCAGTTTACTGCCCTCAGACCTGCTCACATGTTTGCTCCAGCTCCTGCCCAGAGGGTTGCTGTACAAGCACGCAGGGAGGCGGGCTTCGGGCTTCGTCATCATACACAATAACGATACCATGCCCTGCTAACTGCGATTCTAGAAGCTGCGACGTCAAATGTCCTCGCCAATGTTGCAAGGCAGCAACTTTAAAATCAAAATCACATCTTGTCGATTTTCGCTCACCTTCGTTCGCGGTGCTTAGGGTCCGATCGAAGGTGACTTGTCCTCCCATGTGTTACAAATTCTGCTCCCCAAAATGCCCCTACCATTGCTGCAAAGAACAGATCAGAAGACTTGCCAAACTCCAGCATCGAAAGATTGCCATTCAAGGTAATTTAGTATTGAATTAAATCTAAAGATGTAGCATTGAGAAGTTTCATTCTTACAACGCCATTACCAGAATTCATCCCAGTAAAACCTCCCGTCGGGAGGGGATGCGGACTCTCCAAAATAGGACCATCAAATTTCTAAGGCTACTGCTCTTGGTGCAGGGATTCAGACTACAACATCATCTTTAGACGGTTTGCGTATGAAATAAAATAGATTTGCATGCATGAACGTACGTGTCTGGTACGAAGGCGTAAGCGCTTGCAATGATGCGGAAGCGTGATGCCCGATGCGGTTTTTTTTTTATTTTTTTTTTTTTATTTTTTATAAGACTGTAAAGGTGGTGTTCTAACGGTTGGTGGAAATGCCAAAGGAGCATGCTGCAAGTTTCCTTTCGTTTACAAGGGAGCTGTTTACTGGAGATGTACGTCTCAAAATAAATCCAGGAAATGGTGCTCTGTGACTGACATATTTGATCGGGACAGAAAGTGGGGCTACTGCACATTGTAGGTAAGACCAACGCGGAACTATAATGTAAACCTTTCATTATGATTTCTGGATTGGTTCCGGTTTGTATTTACTGAGACCCATCCCACATTAAAAGCGGCTATTTCATAGGTCGTATGTCGTATTTTTGTGCAAATTATTCAAACTTTATACATAATTACCTTCTTCATACTTCTTCTCGAATCATACTAATTACATGTATGGTTCTTGGCTTCTAAGTATACAGTATCAGGTGCGTAATCAAAGGAATTACGAAAACAGCAACCGCAATCAGTTACAATCAGTTAGCCTACTGAAAAGGAAAAAAGTTATCAATTAATAGTTTCCTTACATTTGCAACAAAAATGGAATATAGACACTTTAAATCATAGTCTGTTGTACATTAATACGGGTTGTATCTGTATGTAACTGAAGATATCGTCCTCTCGTGACAAATTGTGCTTTTTCTTTTCAGTTATAGTCAACCAAGCGCCAATGTCACAGTCTCCATTTAAGAAGAGTGGAAATACGGATAATAATGACTATGAAAATTTGTACAACGTGGAGAACATATGGATTTGCTTATATGCATATTACAGAAGCTAACAAACTTGCCAAAAAGGATCTGAATGGGGATAACCGACTGGCGACAAACGGCGATAAATATATCTGACTACCGACAAAACGGAAAAAAAATAATCGATTACTGACAGGAAAATATTAACCGACAATCGACACGGTCCGACATTGTGGGGATGTACATGTATGTATTCGGAAATAATGCATAACGTCTTTTTTGTTAAACATGTCAATAGCATTTTGAATGATTTGTTTCTAGCTTAGGAAATGTCATCCTTTGGTGGGCTTTATTTCACCAGAAGTAACCTGTTTCTCCTCCTTT
>JAEMWC010000326.1:560000-587500 GCA_016490735.1 Pachyseris speciosa
AAATTTTACAACAAATGTTCCGAAAATTCTAGATCTCAAATCGTCTTCCGAACAGATGTTTTCCGAAAATTGACGTTGGGTGCCCCTGAATTAATCGCGCTCACAATATTTCCGCCGTTCAATTTTGATTTAAGAATCCTTCTGATCCTCCTCAAATATTCTTTCGATATTGCCTATTTCATGTCACTGTGCTTCACATCATCTGCCTCCAGGATTCCTATATATTTATACCCATCACCTTCCTCAAGCCCTTGGATGACTTGGGCATTGGGACTTGGGTAAACATGTTATTACTATTATTGCTATTATTATTACTAAAAACACCCCAAATTTTAGCTTTAAGCAACAATAACTAAAAAACGATCTCTGTGACCCCCATTTTTGATTGAAAGAGAATAATTAGCATAATAAATTACAACTTTCTGCAAAGTTAAAAAATATTGTAGGAGTGGATAGAGAGCCATTTTCAAAAATTTAAGGTGACTCTGAATCTGCTCCTACAATTTGTTTTTAACTTTGAAAAAAATTGGATCTAGACGCGTTTATGACAAAGAAAAACGGGGGGTCACCGAGAAAGTTAAAAACTCAAAACCTTTAATTTTAGTTTTTTTCTGACGTCACGTGAAAACCAAGAATATTATACTAGCTACTGTCTTTTTTTATTGAAATATTACAGTACTATAATGGATACAATATCCCCTTACTAATGTCTTAACACAGCTCTTACCTTCACGCCTTTCTAACTGAGCGGAGAAAACATCCTTGCCCCGACATGCTTCCCCAGCATCCCTTCCAAAAGATACAATGTTAAGCTCGCAAGTAAAAAACGTTTTCTCTAAAATATTAAAAGACCGCTAAAGCAATGCCTTTATAAGAAGAAAATCAGATGCTTTTGCTGGGGCGGCATTTGATCATGAAGAAATGGAGGAGGACAGAGGAAAAAATGTCCCTAAAAGGGTTTGTTTCAGGGGCACCCAGCCAAAAGCTGTAGACAGTCATTTGTAAGTTTCTTATGGTGTTTGAAGTCTGTTTGAAGTGATTTTTTCGTTAGCTAGAAAAATATGATGTATTCGGATTCCTTAGCTGAAATTTTAATTGCCTGAAAATGTTAGGGAACAAAATCTTCCTTTGAGAAAATGCTAGCTGAAATGAACTTTCCACGAACTTTCTAGAGAAGTGTTTTCTTTCCAAAAATGCTAGCTGACATTTTTGACAGCCAAAAACAGCAAATACGACCTTTCCCTCTGGGGCGCTGATTTACCATTTGCGAATCTTTTAGGCCACGTTTCAATTACGAAAATCCTTGTGCACCTCTTTAATCGACGCCGAAAGCCTAAGACGAACTACCTTCCACCGAACGGATATCTGCCGAAACTTGTCGCTGGGTGCCCCTGTTGTTGCTCAAAGCATGGTTACAGGGGCACCCAACGACAAGTTTCGGTAGATATCTGTTCGGTGGAGGCAAATTCGCCTTGTGCTTGCTCGTAACTAAAACGTGGCCTAAAAGTTTAGCAATTGGAAAATCATAGCCCCTGAGGGTTTCGAAAAAGTCGTAACTGCTGTTTTTGGCAGCCAAAAACGTCACCACCTGCATTTTCGGAAAGGAAATAGTTCCCTAGAAAGTTCGTGGAAAGTTCATTTCAGCTTGCATTTTCTCAAAGGAAGATTTTGTTCCCCAACATTTTCGGGCAACTAAACTTTCAGCTAGGGAATCCGAACAGATGATCTTCTTCTAGCTAATGAAAAGATCACTTTAAACAGACTTCAAACACCATAAGGTACTTCAAAATGCCTTTCTGCAGCTTTTGGCTGAGTTGGCTCGTTAGGTGTCCCTGTGGTTAGCGCTAACCATTGGTTAAGACGTATTAAAACCTATAGCTTTCATGGTATTTAACCCCGGTTAGCGCTAACGTACCATGCTTCGAGCAACTGGGCCCTGATGGATAGGTTGCAAGTTGTATTAATTACCGTTCGCCAGCTAGTGAATCACCACGATAACATGCAATGCCTTTTGCTTTGAAATGAGCTGCTGCAACAATCCTCGGTTGGCTGCTACAACAACAACAACCTTTATTTAGACACGATAGTGATTAAAGCAGTAGATTTGCTTGTGGGGTCGTGTATCTATCTACCTTTTCCGGGACACGTGGAGTGGCAACGCGTGTTTCTGGGGACAAAAGAGTCCAAGGTACGGAACTTGATATCGTGAACGGGTCATTGTGTAATTTATTTGTGCTGACATTGTAGTTGGCGTCATTTAAATTCGCAACGCCATGCTGACGACAGCTGTCCACGGCTGCAACCCTATTTTTTCGACTTTCGGTCATGGTCACTAAACGAGTATATCAGCCGGCCGATTTTTCTGTTTCTGAGAAGGTACTTGACCGTCGCTTGGATAAACTTTGACGGTGGTTCAAACACAGGTCTTTGCCTTTTTTGTAATTATTATTTAAACACATCCATTGTGTGCCCCCAAAGCACCTACAATCGCGTATAAAACCTGTTGATGCAAAAACGACGCCCCTAGCCCAGAAATTCCCCCTATCACCCTCCCTTCTCAATGTTGGCGTTTGTTTTTTCGAATATCTTTTGCGACAAACCATTTATGCACAAAGCAACATTGATAGAGGGAAAGGTCGCGGGAAAGTAGTCAATAAGAGGGCGAATGCCTTATAAGTGTACATTTGAGTCAGTTTTCTCAGCAGTTTTCTCCGCGATTGGAACATGGGGGATCACAATAATACAAATTTAAATTCAAAAATCAGGCTCACACACAAACAAAGATTATTGATCACATATGGGACATATTCTGGTTATTCTGAAAAAGGAATGTCCTTAAAAAGTCATGGCCAATCAACAATCACAGCCGTTGTTGTTTTGACTGACGAAAATGTAGCAACACTTGCGTTAATAACTGCCACCGATGTGGACCGCTACTTTGTTTGTCAGTTACAATTCTTTCCACTTTATTTTATTATCAACCACAGCTAGACAGTTTTATCGTTTCAATGGACAGTAATTCGACCGTGTTCGGTGTGTGATTACGGCGATCAATACAAAAAGCAATGACTATCATGTTTGGCGATTTTAAGCGATTTAAACGTATCAAAATAACTAGCTGCTGTTTCGTCTACGACGTAGCTTCAATAGAAGCTTCAATAATTCAATGAATCGAAAGACATAACAGGTAATGAACAATAGAAGACGGGTGATTCTGCCAAAAACAACACCCCAGTCCTCCTTTAATTAAATTTCTCGAAGGAAATTTGCATTGCAACTGTCCATAAATAGCTTAGGTAAACACGAAGTGAGTGACTTAAAAGAAATTCAGAGAGAATTCTGCTGATATGAGGGAATGCTTACCTTGTTTTGCTCTTTTTCCCACCTTTGCGGCAACCAGGCGGGACCAGAAGAGAAGCTAATGAATACCACACTGGCATTACGTCACTCAAATTCGACAGGAAATCAAACTCGGCAGGTGACAATGTTCACTCACCTACCGAGAGGGCCAAGATTGTTTTAACCTCCAGCTAAAAATATTTTCTAATTTAATTGTTTTGTTTTGGCCATCGTTTATTTTTCCGTACATTAATGCATTTCCTGACGAGATAGATGCGTTTGAGATGACAAATCTTTCGCTTTGCTTTGTGGTTCTAACTTTACCATGGCTTGCCCTGATCACGGATGGACGAGAGCATAAACTTAGAGCTCGTCTCAATGGAGCAAGACAGCGTGTAACTGGTAAGTAAACGCTTTTACTTATATAAAACCACTGATTCGTACGCCGGAAAGATTCAGAGAAGGATCTAAGATTGTAAACAAGATGAAAAATCAGCATTCTGGCTCAATCACATCAGCAAAGCTCGACGCAGTGGCAAAATAATCATCGGTGATTTAGACTAGGCAAGTACCTGCCACAATCGCTTTCTTTTGATCGAATGGCATATTTATGGTATAAAAATCTTCGACGATTCTCAATTTTAGCTTAGGGCTCGCTCGCTTTTTCTTTAAGTGTGGTTTAAACAATCCATAGGATCTCCAGACGGAAAAAAAATCTTCACAACCTATAAGTACAGGAGCTCGTATGCTTGTCCGAATCCAAGTCTAGAAATTAAGGACCAAACAAACAAAACATGATAAACGTTTAGTTTATTACAATGACAGTGGAGCCAATTAGGCAAATAGGTAAGCTATCCCCCGAAGTATAGTTACAACTTAACTTCTTTAAGCTTCGGAGAATCAAAAGGCGCAGTTCAATGAAAGGCACAAACGTGAATTAAGCACTAAAGTGCAAGACCTGGTTAGGCCAGAGTCGAAATGTTTCAGGATTTTGTTCCCTTTTGAATTCAGAAGTTTTTTTTTTCTGTCCAGAGAGTTATACTGTTATGACGAGTGACTGGCGAGGCAATTTTCCCACTCAACCAAAAGTGGTATTTAATTAAGATGAGGAATGGGAGTTTGAAAACAAGTTTTCCAGGGTAATTACCCTCTGTTGATATAATAAAGTCATTATCGAATGAAATGTCTGTTAGCAGGTCTCGCTTTGAAAAAGAGGATTTTTTATATTCCATGCACTCTTCACTCCGGAAGGTGCTTAAGGCGCGCCGTGCTGTTTCTGTAACATTCCGCTCTTTACAGAACAGGCTCGCTAGCGTCCTTCCCAGCCACCAACTTCAAGGGCCCCTTAGAGGACGCTATGTCTGGCCTCTATTCATTGACCGGTCCGGCATGGGTGGTCCTACCAGGAAACAGTAATCCCGCCGGTATAGCTCTAGAGGTCACTGAGACAATCAAGGGCTCCTCACCACGACAAGGTGGCAATCCAGCAGGAGGTTAAAAACGAGGCTTAAAACGTGATAAAATAAAATGCTACGATAAGTAGCACTAATATTACAGCGTTTAGAATCGAACTTCCCAAACTTCCAAATATATTCACCTTAAACCTCACCTCACCTCCCTCTGGATGCTTCATTTCCTGCAGTTGTTACTTGTCTAATCTCGAATCTAATCTTTCAGCGAAAGAGAAAAAAACCTCCATTCCTGGAATGCCATCGGGGATACCAGGGATACCACTTCCTACCACCTCTGGAAACGAGAGCACTGTTCGTAAGTAAAAAAAAAACTATTTTATATTAATTTTTACCTGAAACATGATTCTTCAAAGAACACATCTAACAGTTAATTCTTTTATAATAAAATCGTCTTTTTCGTTCAAATGTGTACGACCAACTATAAAGGAATACTGTGGAAATGATATTTTATATATGTGACTGATCATCGCAGTTATGAACACTACTTAAGCAGTAGTGAAAATAAAGCAGAAACAAGTTCAGGCTTGTACGGGATTCGAACCCGATGGCTTGTTAGCTCAGTCGGTAGAGCGCTGCACCGGTATCGCAGAGGTCGTGTGTTCGGATCCCGTACATACCTGAATATTTTTTTATCAGGCTTTATTTTCACTACTGCTTAGTAGTGTTTATAACTGCGATGATCAGTCACATATTTAATCATTAATCTGCAGTTCAAATATATGATTTTCATATATTCATTCTCATATTTTCACCACTCACGGGTATACAACGAAGGCAACACAACGACCAACTCCCAGATGGCTTGTTAGCTCAGTCGGTAGAGCGCTGCACCGGTATCGCAGAGGTCGTGGGTTCGAATCCCGTACAACCCTGATTTTTTTTATCAAGCTTTATTTTCACTACCGCTTAAGTAGTGTTCATAACTGCGATGATCAGTCACATATTTAATCATTAATCCGCAGTTCAAATACATGATTTTCATATATACATTCTCATAAATGATATTTTGATAACAACAAAACGTTTTTATACCTGGCTTTACAGGAGTCACACGAAAAAAACAACGCCAACGCCAAAAGAAGTATTTGCATTGTACAGTCAGATCATATTAAGGTGCTATGGTACCCTAGACTACTTTTTGTTTCTCCAAAATCAAACTCACGCAGATGACACGACCATCATGCAACTCGTTGCCATGAATGATGACAAACACAATGATGTTTGAGTCTCTTGTTGCCTTGGTAACAGAATAAGCATTTGTCAGATCGATGTCTTTAATAGTGCTTCCTCGGTAACAATAAATGAGCAAAAATGCTTGGTCAGTGAGGCAAGAAACAATCTTTGTATTGATCTATGATATGAACCTAAATTTGTGGACTGACTCTTCTTATTTGCAGAGAGAAAAATCTTCAAAGTTTCACTTTGTCAAAAATGGGTGTTTTCTGCCTATACCTACCATCAATCTTTCAAATGTTATGAAAGAACAATTCAACAGATTGGCTTTATTTTGGTTCATTGCATAGAAGGTTTGTCTACCCCAAATTAGATCCCTAAACTGAAGCTGGTAAAAGCAAAATCATGCAAAGTAAATAATTGTTGCCATCTACAAATTCCATGCCAGTTTCAAATTTCAAACCTGCATAGGGTCACGAAAAAAATTGCGGTGGTCAGGTTTTGCCATCTTTTCTAGCAATATCAGTGCAAAAGTGTTTTTTTACACATGAACAAAGGGAAATAAATCAAACAGGCATGCCAATGCACTTCCCCAGCAAATTAATAGCATAGAGACAGGATGTAAACAGCATATCAGCTCAAAACTAGAGCAAGAATTAAATTAAAATCTTACCTCGCAAAGGACCAGTCTGGACAAATCTTTTTTCAATTGAATCCTTTAT
The DNA here is from genome assembly GCA_016490735.1 of Pachyseris speciosa. NCBI lineage: Eukaryota > Metazoa > Cnidaria > Anthozoa > Scleractinia > Pachyseridae > Pachyseris > Pachyseris speciosa. The sequence goes on from JAEMWC010000326.1 coordinate 566,707, forward strand.
TCAGAGAGTAAAAGTTACAAAACAGCACTTCTGCTTCCAAATTAAAGAGGAAGTTTGAGGGAAAAAGGGAAACAAGAGCTCTCTCAGCTCCCTTTTTATCATCAACCTCAGCCAAGCAGCTAAACAGCAAGAATCTGACCCCTTTGCATCCTGGGAGATTGCACATATCTCTAACAATTTACCATTTTCTGTCTCAGACCAGGCTTCAATCCTGCACCAAAAGTTGTTCGGGAACTTTCAGCATTCAATAAAACTTCTGCCAGTGAAACTTGGAGCCTGGCGAGACAAGGCAAATCTGCTTTTAGGCCCCTTGTCCACGAACAACAAACTGTCAGCAGATTAAAGCGAGCGTTCGAACAATATTCACTTAATGTATGGTCCCGAGGGAAACAGTTAGTTTTGTTTTACCGAGAGTCCTGATGTTTCCCGAGACGTAGTCGAGGGAAACATCAGGACTCGAGGGAAAACAAAACTAACTAGTTTCCCGAGGGATCATACATTAAGTGCTTTGTTATACACCGAGACTTTCCCTTCAACAACCACAGCAAAATGAACTGACAAACAAACAAACAAAGACGGCACTACAAGAACACGTCTTTATTGACAAGCCTGCCGAATGAATAATTACAAATGTTTAAAAAAAGTACCTTAAAAAGTAGAATATGCCTTTCTTGTATTTTCCGAATCTTTTCCTCCTACTAGATGCTGGATTTCTACGGCTGATACTGGAGAAAAACGTTTCCTTTTAGTCTCAGGCTCCATAACTTTTGTATTATCGTTGGTTTAAACTGAAAACTGGCAGTGTTCTCAGGTCCGCCCTCGTCAATCAAGCTGACGTGAGCACGTGCTGAAGATCATGCCACTTTTTAGTCATGCACTAATCGCGTGTTGTTGTATCCGGCGCGCGGGCAACAACTGCGGAATTGTATCCCGGTCGGGATACATTTGAATTTGGTCAGGGGCACGTGACCAAGAATCAACCAATCGCAGTGCTCGTTTTGTTGAGTAAAAGTCTAGGTATATAACAAAGTTTATTGTACTCGCAGTGCCAATAAGCGGTTCTTTGAAATTGGCAAGGTTTAAGCCTTCTCAGCCCTTGATGATGAGCTCCGGCACCAGCAAATGACCCAAAACACAGTAATTTAGGGCAATCTTGACACTTCCAGGGTTAGTTCTGCAAATGATTCGGCCGACTAGAGAGTGAATTCAAATGAGCCGAGTATCGTACCAATAGTTTTATGCATGTGGATGTGACGTCATCTTTCAGACAATAGTTATACACACGTGAGAAGCACGGTTGTTTTGCTGAAGCTTTTCAATAATTCTTTTAAAGAAGGTTTTACCAAAACAGTGCTCAGTTCAGTCAAAAGTTTCAGAGTGGGCCGACCATGTAAAATCTTGTTGGGAAAATTTGTTCTGCGTTGCAACTTTTAGGCTGCAAGCTTACAAATTTGGTTTAGCATGTTGAATTTCTTGTGCACGCTCTTGTTTCTTACAAACGCTCAAGTGTATGCATAATAAAACAATTATAGTGAGAATTATCATGGCCTCGCGATCGGTTTGTATTCTCCGCCTCGGCCTTCGGCTTCGGCGTATAACACAAACCTCGGCCAGGATAATTCTCGTTATCATGCTCAAGTATTTGCTATGTGCTGCTTACCATGGGAGGGGGGGGGGGGGGAGAGGGGGGATAGGCAGATGCAGAAAGCCATAACGGTATTTAAGTCTCTACATGGTCTCACTCCCGCCTATCTAAGCAATCTATTTACATTACGAAATGATGTAAGCTATTCTCTGAGAGACTCTGTGAACAAACTTACTGTTCCATTGCCCCGCACTACTTTTCTCAAAAACAGTTTAAGCTATAGCGGTGCGGTACTGCGGAATAGCTTACCTTCTGATGTACGGCAAGCAGAGTCCCTTGATGCTTTTCTGTATAAACTTAGCAATTGTACTCTTTTCTCAGACACGGCATTCATGTAAAGCAGTTTATTTTTAGTAATTAATTCCTAGACAAAGTTGTAATTAGGCATAGGATTTTGTAATTTTTACTGATGAAGTTTACCGTGTTAAAATAAAGTTATCAATCAATCAATCAATCAACCATTCAATCCATACTAACATATACACATCGTGAATAACATTTATTCCCATGTGTCTTAAAAGTGACTACAGTCAACCTCTATTAAGCGGTCAAATTTCTATTAAACGGACACTTACGAAATTTCCAAAAAGCGGTCCCCTTATTTTCTGTAAATTTGACCTCTATTAAGCTGAAGCGGTCACCAATTAGAATTCCCAATTGGCTAATTTTATTGTATTTTACCTCTATAGGCCACTTTGAAAAATACCATAATACTCTTTGTTTGCCCCCCAAAGTTTTCCATAAACATTGTTTTCATTTTCTCTCGGGGCCATTTTAATTCCCAAGAGAAACTGGAAACAATGATTATGCAAAAGTTTGGGGGGACAAACAAAGAGTATTATTCAGCGGTCACGCAGTCAATTACAATGCGATATGTTCACACCACGCAAAACATGCACCAGTTTCTTTCACCTGCTCATCAAACACAACATAATATACATATAATCAGCGCATTAAGAGTAGTTCATGTTGAATGGCAGAACTGTACGTTGTTAAGGTGGTTTGCAAACGAAGAAAAATGCCTTAAAAGGGCATTACAGCTATAAGCACGAGCTACCTTGAGCATGTAGTAACTTGATGTCTTTCTCATATTTTGGGTTACGTTTGTTGTTAACCGATGCTACAGTTTCATTTTTACCATATTAGTCTACTACTACATTTTGGAAAACCTCTTTTCAGCGGTCAACCTCTATTAAGCGGTCAGTTGGCTCTTTCCCGAGGGTTTGACTGTATCCCCTTATTTCTTATTATTCTTACCACTTTACCAAACATCCATGTCACTAAAAAGACTAAAGGAACACAAAAAAAACAAATGTTTTTCACTTAATTCTCTCAACTGGTACTTTTAAAATGTACTAGGGTAGTAAAGAGAATATGGATGTTACTTTTATGGCTTAACGCCAGCAAGAACACAAGGACGAACTTAATATACAATGAATTTGAATCAAGAAAAAGGGTCTTGGTTTCCTAAAAGAAGTAGAGAGTTAAAGAACTAGGAGGCCAAATTACAAGAGGTAAATATTAGGGTTGGAAAACACAAAAATACAATCTGCACATCACACGCCACAAAAAACATTAATGTCTACCTAACATAAATGAATGCAATCAAATGAAGAATGATCCTCGCAGTTGCAAACGCAATTAAAGCAATTGCGTAAAGAAGCCTGAAAAAAAATTCAGGACTTCAACGGGTTTTGAACCCGTGACCTCGCGATTACCGGTGCGATGCTCTAACCAACTGAGCTATGAAGCCACTGACGTTGGGAGCAGGTCAATTGTGGGTTCATATGTTCCCGTGAAAGAAATGAATGTGATTGATATATGAAATGAATCATGTATGAACTGCGGAAATGAAATCAAATGAAGAATGATCCTCGCAGTTGTGAACGCAATTAAAGCAACTGCGTAAAGAAGCCTGAAAAAAATTCAGGACTTCAACGGAGTTTGAACCCGTGATCTCGCGATTACCGGTGCGATTCTCTAACCAACTGAGCTATGAAGCCACTGACGTTGGGAGCAGGTCAATTGTGGGTTCATATGATCCCGTGAAAGAAATGAATGTGAATGATATATGAAATGAATCATATATGAACTTCAGGCTTCTTTACGCAATTGCTTTAATTGCGTTCACAACTGCGAGGATCATTCTTCATTTGATTTCATTTCCGCAGTTCATATATGATTCATTTCATATATCATGCACACTCATTTCTTTCACGGGAACATATGAACCCACAATTGACCTGCTCCCAACGTCAGTGGCTTCATAGCTCAGTTGGTTAGAGCATCGCACCGGTAATCGCGAGGTCACGGGTTCAAACCCCGTTGAAGTCCTGAATTTTTTTTCAGGCTTCTTTTCGCAATTGCATAAATTGCGTTCACAACTGCGAGGATCATTCTTCATTTGATTTCATTTCCGCAGTTCATATATGATTCATTTCATATATCATGCACACTCATTTCTTTCACGGGAACATATGAACCCACAATTGACCTGCTCCCAACGTCACTGGCTTCATAGCTCAGTTGGTTAGAGCATCGCACCGGTAATCGCGAGGTCACGGGTTCAAACCCCGTTGAAGTCCTGAATTTTTTTCAGGCTTCTTTACGCAATTGCTTTAATTGCGTTCACAACTGCGAGTATCATTCTTCATTTGATTTCATTTCCGCAGTTCATATATGATTCATTTCATATATCATGCACACTCATTTCTTTCACGGGAACATATGAACCCACAATTGACCTGCTCCCAACGTCAGTGGCTTCATAGCTCAGTTGGTTAGAGCATCGCACCGGTAATCGCGAGGTCACGGGTTCAAACCCCGTTGAAGTCCTGAATTTTTTTCAGGCTTCTTTACGCAATTGCTTTAATTGCGTTCACAACTGCGAGGATCATTCTTCATTTGATTTCATTTCCGCAGTTCATATATGATTCATTTCATATATCATTCACATAAATGAATGCATAAAAAAACTGGCTGAACTCTGATGATTATGGGTTATCATAATGGTTAATGGCGCTTTTTCTTACCTTTTCCTTTCTTGTGCCACTTGACAGCGGTAATAACTGGCAACAACTCTGTCGTGCATGCTGCTACAGTAGGTGCTTATGCAGGAGCCGCTGCTGGTGCTCACAGCGGAGCCAAGGCAGGCGCACAGACTGGAGCCAAGGCTGGAGCCGAAGCAGGAGCCAAGGCTGGCGAAGAGGCAGGCACAAAAGCTGGTGAAGAAGCTGGAAAGAGAATTGCTCACGTAATTGCATTGGAGACAGTCCAAAAGATTCTAATGGCACAAATGCAGAGTGGTCATATTTTTAACATTTTTGGGCAGCATCCAACCGAGAAACCGACGGTGGCACCAGCAGGTGGAGGTGGAGGTGGAGGTGGAGGTGGAGGTGGAGGGGGTGGCGGTGCTGGTGCTACTGCGGGTACAGCTGGAACGGCTGGAACAGCGGGCACAGCTGGTACAGGTGGTACAGCGGGAACGGCCGGTGGTGGAGGAGAAGGCGGAGGAGGTGCAGCAGGTGGAACTGAGGCCGGTGCTGGGGTTGGGGGAGGTGCTGGGGGAGAGGCTGGAGCTGGTGCTGGAGCGGGTGCTGGTGCGGGAGCTGGAGCTGGAGGCGCAGCTGGAGCATCTGCTGGTGCAGAAGGCGGGGCAACTGCAGGGATGACAGCAGGTGTGCCTATAGTGGGAGGTGTAATGGGTGGTGGAGGAGGTGCTGCAGGGGCAACAGGTGCTGCTGGGGGTGCAGGGAGCATTGTTGGTGCTGGGGCGCAATCCGGAGGGGCCGCTGGTGCTGTCGCCGCAATAACTGCAGCTACTATTGCGAAAGCTAACGCTGCTGCGGCTGCAGCAGTTACCAGCAGCGGAGCGGCAACGGCATGTATGTAAAAATAAGAAAAACCAAAAGATAACACTGCACAGCTATTAAAATACGTCCTCTTAAATCCCCGTGGGGGTACGATGATGAGTTTCCCATTGTTTTACAGATGAGTACGCAGAAAGTTAGTCAGCCTTAGTTTTAAGTGTAATATTGAAGGGCAACAGTTGAGACACAAGGTCGATGGCAAATACCACGAAAGATACAACTCTATTAAGATGGTCCATGTCTTGCATTTTTCTCTTTTTCCGGGTATAGTTTCTCTTCTTGATAACCAGAGTCACCAACATGCTCCAGAGTGCATCGAAATGGGTAGAGTATGGGGCGAGTGTGAAAGGCTGGCGAAAAGGTGCCGCCTTCTGTCTCTTCAGTGACCTTCTCTCTTTAAGTAAAGTTGGGTAATAGGCATTGAAACTGTGTTATTTGGAAGTGAAAAAGACCATGTAAACAAACAAAAAACATGTAAACAGGGCGTAAAAGGTACCAAAAGTAGTCAGTGTCAATTGAGAAGTAAGACACCCTATTGACGAAGAATATCCTTACATACCTCAACCTGTAAAGAAAGATTAGAAGAGCTTACACTGACTTGTATCAAGCATAACGTTGTGACAATTACTAAACTAGGACATTTTTTTCTTTAGTCTATCATGGAGCGCTATACAAGGTGTACTCAATAAACCATCCTGCTGTGCAGAACTACCAAGATAACGCATGTTTCTATGTCAGGGGGGAAGATCTGATGTTGGGATCAACTTGCCAGTACTTCATAGCTCATGTTCCTGGATTTAGTCGGGATCCTGGCACCATCTCCCTTGAGTCCTATTGCAGACGAGGCTACTATCTGCGCCAAAAGAAATATGGTTTTCAACTGCGTGCGACGCACGCGAGCTTAAACTTTGGTAATTGTGTTATCAGGATTGCCATGACACCCATAACTTTGTATTTCTGACTTTTCGTTATAAGAAAAAAAGAAAGGATGATACCCTAACCGTATAGTAAGACTTAGGCGTCTTCGGATAGGGGCACTGATACACTGAAAAAATTCTGATTACAATCTCGGTGAATTCTCAGTCAGTTTTGATAGGTAATTTAAGGGTTCCGTTAGCCAAAAATTAGCCTTTACTTTATGGTGTTGTTTCCATTTTGATAAGTGAAAGTTTCTTGTATACCAGACGAACGGTCTCAGATGTGAACTTACACCTTTTTCGTTCTTGTTTGTTCTGGGACTTTGTTTAATTTTTGTTCTTTGTGTTTATGTTCATAAGTGGCATCCGAAAAGCACAAAAGTGGGTTATGGTACTAGATGCGCTTGGCCAGTCTGCCTTAGACCCTTAGTCTCATATCGCTAATCTCATCCGTCTAATCCTGATTCCATATACCTTGTTGTCAGCCTGACGTTCTTTACTTATTATTCTCCAGCGAAAGATGCCACGTTCTACATTGGTCGCCGAGCGGAGCACAAAGAGACGTTTTCATTTTCACTTATTCATCAATTCTGGTACCTCACGGCGTCTGACAAAGTTGGTTCCTCGTGGAAAACGATGGCTGCCCATGACAACAAAACAGAGGGGTTCGCTTTAGATAGTTCATTTATAGTGGTGCCTTATACGATGGATGATCCACTCCAGAACTGTGATAGTATAGGCCCTCAGGAGCCAGAAGGACCTGAAGGACAACCAGGCAAACCGCAAGCTCCTAGTCAACCCGGCATACCCGGGCAACCAGCCATTCCAGGGCAGCCTCCGCCTCCTTCCCCCGGGAAACCCTCGTATCCAAGCGGACCACCAGGAAGTAATAATTCTGCATATTTAATAATATGTATAATTATGAATTATTTTGTTACCGAAGTTAAGGTGGATTTGGCTTCCTATACTCACCCACACCCGGGGCTTGTTGTTCGAAAACAGATTAGCGCTAACCTATGAATAAGAGCCGACCATCGTTTTTATCTTGCAAATTGAGAATGTTTTTAACAGAAACTTTTATGTTCAGGGCAAAGTTAAGTTCAAGTCAAAACTTAAGGGAAAATATGTTTTCTGATATTTTCATTTAATAGATATTAAATTGGGATCAAAGTTTACGTTAACCCGGGATTAGCTCAACCATACTTTGAACAACTGTCCCTGGGTGTTGGATGCAACTATTAACTCAGGTTTAACTCCGAAATCACTGCAACAAATAACACGTAACCCTAACGTTACATGATGCCTTTCCGCTTGGTCCTTCGTTCTCCAATTCCTATTTCACACACAGCTATGTCTCTCAAATTGGCACGTCTGTGACTTTTAAGTTGTCAAACAGGAGAACAAAAATTCCTTATCAATTTTAATCCTTAAACATCATACATGGTCTGTTAAATGGATCGTTTCGTGGTTGCCCTTAGCACATGTTTTAACGAGCCAAGTATGCCTGAGCCTTTTATACTGATAGTAATATCCGTTATAATAGTAATGGGCTTTGTTTAAAGAACGTTTAGAGGTAGACGTTAAATCCACAGTGGATCACGGAAGGCAGAATTGTCATTAAGAAGAACTCTTTTTCCGGCAGGCAAATGTATTGCTCTTCGTTTCATCAACATGGTTGGCCATCCATTCCAGCTTGTTTCGCACATGAAGACTGAGGGCTGGCGTGTCACTGGAGAGGAATTCAAAATAAGATTAACATTCAAAAACCCAGAACTTCACAAGTTTATTACCTTCAAAGCGATAGACCTTTATGAAAAACTTTTACTTCAGCTTGATGGCGACAAAACCATCTCGGTCATGCCAAGAACAAACTGTGACGAATATATCGATGTTCAGGTTACTGGGGTACCAGGTGGGTGTCGCGGTGGTGGTAATGATAGTATGTAAATATTATATGACATAATATTCCCATTGAGATTAAAATCTATCTTGAAATAGGACGTGTTACTTCTCAGGCCCCGTCCACACTAATGCGTTCTAGTTTGAATGCGCATACATTTTCTCTGAGGCCTAAAACGCTCAGAGTTTCATCCAAAATCCATTGATTTGAAGACGCTCGAGAAAGTGGATCCAGATGGAAATGCGCACATATCGTTTTAGTGTGGACAATCGAAAACTTATCAAAATTAAAACGCTTACGTCATCCGCAGTACGTGAGTCGTACCCAGGCTTCGTGTCCTTCCTAAATCACAGCTCATAGCTCATCGATGTACCTGGATTACGCTATTCATAAGCCGCATTTGATTGGCTTCATTTCAGTGCCTTTGTTTATCAGCCAATCAGAATCCTCAGGGTTTTTTTTTACCTTTTTTGCACTATAACCAAACATCATGTTAGAGCATGATGTTATTTATGTCGATAGAATGCCCTATTATACTCTTAATACACACTTATAACATAACTGAAGAAAAGCGCGCGCTCTGATTGGTCAATTAACCATTTACTATTTGCCCATGGGTGAACGCTGTTGACGTGTGCGCTGTTTATAAACTAAAATTTCGCTTTTTGGGGGGCGAAATTTTAAGAAATTTGTATCGTTTCAATCGTCATAGTGTCTACCGAAGTATTAAGCCGTTGCAATTTCTGTGACTGAAGTTTCGCGCGCCTGTTTTTCTTGGTCATGTTAGTTAGTGCAATAAAATGGGACTTTGCTTTTTCTACGATGCTTATGTTATGTTACAGTCTATGTTATAAAACAAATGGTAAACGGATCGGCGTGCACTATTGAGTTATGGATGCACTTGGGAGGTATGCTAAGCACTCAAGAAGCTAGAGTCGCTCTCGGCTACGCCTCGAGCGACTCTTACGCTTCTCTCGTGCTTAGCAACCCCCGCGTGCACCATAACTCAATAGTGCACGCCGATCCGTTTACCATTTGTTAAATATTTGTTGATCCGATGGTGGTTTATCACGTGGCACAAAATACTGCATTATAGCTAATTACGTTGAAGGGCGTAGTTGCCCGTGAATATAAAACAGAAGATACGCTTACAACTTTCCCTCTTGCTTTCATGCACCATTACGGCCATTATCCTTGTTGGAAAAAAAAACTTTTCAGGCAAGTCTTATTTACTTTCTTGTGCCTTTTACCGGATTCTGGTCATAACTCGACATTTTATCGGCATAAATTTCCTTTTTTCTACACTGAATTACCTTTTCTCTGCATCGTGTTTCCTAACAACTGCATTTCTCTTAACCAATCACAATCGAGAAATTTTTTCATGTATATTATTAGGAGCTAAATATACCTTGCTATATTCAACCTTATGTTGGTTTCTTATAAAAGAATAACATCTCTTGTCAGGGCACTTGTTTTTTCAAGATTTTCCTATTGTAGAATGTAGGATTTCAAGCGAACCAAAGCCAAAGTTGTTCAAAGTTTTCCAACTCGCGCCGGTGGGAAATGCCGAAAATATCGCAGTCGCGTCTTTTTCCGACCATGGGCAGTATCGTTTAACCTACGTCACACTATGTCATTCAGCGTTTTCGATCGTTTTAGTGTGGACAGTTGAAAACACTGCGAAAACGGTAGTGCGGACGCGGATCGATCGATGCATTTTCGATGACACTGAAAACGTATACTTTTGCAAATGCATTAATGTGGACAAGGCCTCAGTCTCAAGTGTGTGAGTGAAGACCAGAGTTTTACATGAAATCTTCATCCCATTCCGGGTTTAAAATTTCTAAGTCTACATATTATTTCCGGCTGACCTTACTTAGCAAGACTTAATAAAGCCGTGGACGGAATAGGAGGATATTTGTTTACGTGTTTTGCCTCATTAGCATACATTAGCATGAAAGTCTTGTCAAACTTAGCATTCGTCGAAAATTTGAGCGCGACAGTTTCAATGGCTTATCAGAAAACGGATGATTACAATTTCAAGGTTTTATAAAGAATGTATGGCTGGGTGGGAACTCTTGTCACCCAGTCGTACAATTCAATTCACATACAAGTAAATGTCGCAGGTTTTGAAAGCCAATTTCTCCAACATTATTCAACACATCAAAATAATTTTCATACTGGTTACCAAAAGCAATCTGATGCTCTTTTAGTTCATGGTGTCCATTTGTTCATAGCTTGTCGTTTGATATATGCTAATGAGGCAAAATGTAAACAATGACATCAACAAAGATTCTCCTATATTAGGGTGTTTGATATTTTCTAACAGTCGTCAAATATTATTTTCCCTTAGCTCCAAGTGTTACAACGCAACCTCCAATGGTCGTTCAACCCCAAACAACACCAACAGTAGCTCCAGCACCACAGCCGACGCCAGCACCGCCTCCCCCTCCTCCACCTCCTTCTCCCGTACCTCCACCTCCACCTCCACCTCCACCACCGCCACCACCAACGGCAGAACCACCAGCAATGGCTCCACCAGGACAACCGCCCCCACCACCACCTCCGCCACCGCCACCGCCACCGCCACCGCCACCGCCACCGCTAGCCCAACCTCCAGCTGCTGCCCCTCCGGCCCCTGCGGCACCTCCAACTACACCTCCAGTTCCACGTAAGTTGCCTTTTTGTCAATTGACAATTTTGAAGTCTTGAATTTGTTTGACGTCTTGAATTTGTTTTCTCATAAACCCATCTGTAAAGCGTTTTTGGACCACTAGGAAAAGACGCTATATAAATGTATTATTTTATTATAATAAATAAAAAATAAATAAATAAATATACATTTAAAAAGCACCATCTTCCATTAATTGTCTATGGCCATGGCGCTTTACAATACTCTAAAAACCCTACAATTTAAGAATTAAAGAATTAAATGCACTATATAATACATTAAGGTTACAAATAAAAAGTAAAAACTACAAATAAAAACTACAAATCAAATTCACGCTTAAAAAAATAAGTCTTAAGATTATCCTTAAAAACTGCCTCTGATGATGAAAGCCTGATCTGGAGTGGTAGTTTGTTCCAGAGCCTTGGTGCCGCCACGGAAAAAGCCCTTTCACCATACGTTTTAAGATTCGCTCTAGGCTCATCAAGCAACCTATTCTTTGAAGATCTTAGTGATCTTAGTGTGCTGTTAGTGTTATATTATCACTATCGTTATCGTTATCGTTATCGTTATCATTATCATCATTATTATTTAATCAATGATTCAATCACAAACCTCTGTGAAGTAAGTGAGTTGGAAACATGGAAACTCCTCCAATAGGCCTAAAGCAATTTCTCTGTTTTTTTTTTTTTTTTTTACAATCTCAAAGAGTGTGATGTGCGTCGTTTGCTGTAGCAAAAAGTACAAAATATTAATTCAAACAACTGCTCAATGTAGGACTTAAGGTCACACGTGATACCGGGATATTAGCAAGTTTCTAAGGCAAAGAAATGTGGGATCGTACTTATAGTTTTAATCGCTGCCCCGTAAAAGAGATATTGGCGGATAATGGAAGTGCGTGAGTTTTTATTCTGGTAAATAATTCTTTGCTATGGCAATGTTATAGCCTAGCTGAATAAATTACAAATTTAATTTCTAAATAATCAGTGACCCCTTTATTAGTATGTCTTACAGCAATCCGATCAACAAGTAATACAAGCAATGAAAACGTAAAGCTTGTGGGATGTGGCTGGAGTGACAAGGATACTTCACAAATTAATGTGATCAAGTAAGCTGAAGCCACTCAAAAGGCACTAAGGCCACAAGGTAGCGGGCATTACCCCTTAAATCTACCAAAGCAAAGATTGCGCCCAAGCATTAGCAGCCATGGACAGCTGTTTCGGTCTTGTTAGGCCGTAGATTTAAGGGGTAATGCCCGCTACCTTGTGGCCTTAGTGCCTTTTGAGTGGCTTCAGCTTACTTGATCACATTAATTCAACAAGTAATACATCTGGTTTTCTAACAAGACGATTTGTTTTTTCGATATTTCTTGCAGCTCCCCCTCCACCAGGCGCCGGTGAGTTCAATCTATTTTGACTTTCAATTGAGACACATTGGTCCTCAGTTTCCCTCCCCCTTATTTGTTGATGGGGCCTCTATATCAAGGAAATCTTATCAAGCATGTGCATTTATTGACAGTATTAAGTGAAAAACCGCAAAACGTAAGAAGTTTAAGAATTAATTTTTCATGCTTAACAAGAATAATAGTTACACCCTCATTGTAATCCTGTTAAATTTTAAATTTTAGATTTCTTCCCGATTTTTAATCAGATTTTAGGGCTGCGCCTCGCATGGGATACTTTTCCCGTTCGCGCAATCCCTTCTTGTCTTTTCATTTTATTTCTTATTGATTTACTATATATGTATATTTTTACTTATGAGACCAATAAAGTTGATAGACTGTTTTATGTTTGTCTGACGGTTAGCGGTCATCTTCATCTTCTTACATTTCTTTCTTAGGTGGGAAAGACGTACACTACCACTTTCACTACCATCCTGACGGTAAGATTATTAGGATACCTTACGTGCGGCACTATAACTAGTGCAGTTTAGAGTTTATTCGTTATTCCGGCATAAAACCCCACATCTTCAATCTCAGGCTAGCTGTTATAACGCCCATAATGGAACAGTAAGCGGAGAATTAAACGCTCAAGTTTAAGCCCATCAATTTAACTTATGTTAGCTACTAACATTTATTCCTAAAAAATGTGTCATCCGTGAGCAAGTAAACAGTTCATTATAAAATTTCTTTCTCTCGAATTTTATTGGGGAGTACTCCCAAAAAAAGAACAACACTTCTTCCTCCTTCATGGTGCCTTAAACTGAGTCACCATCGACGTATGCGTGACCTCTCGTTTGAGGGAAAACTTTCTTAGATTTCGCAACTCTCTTGCATTCTACTATTTGCAATTTTGACTGAGACGAAGTGGATTCAAAATCATATCTGCACGGCAATGTAGAATCTCGTGTTGTAGGCACGTGACTTTGTGAGGGAAATTTGTGTCACCTTGTCTTAATCGTCTGGTTCTAAAACTCAGTGCGCAAGCCAAAGCCTTTTGAGGCTACTTGGAAACTGACTGGCTCAGCCGCGAAATAGCTCTTAAGATGGATTATACTCGCCAAATAAAACAATGCATTTGTTTTGTTTTGTTTTGTTTTGTTTTGTTTTTTTTTTTTTTTTTCGTTTTCAAAACCCTTTACAATGTCGCGAGGCCGACCAGCACGAGAGACTATCTGACTTATTTTATTTAAAACTAGTTACCTTTGTTGCTCTTACAAATATAACAATTTTTGGAAATTAATTACTACAAAACACATTTCGCAAAGCTGGATTTCGCGGCTGCAGCAAGCAGTTTCCACAGGCATGCTTCAGGGGCAAAACATACAAGGTAAGACTGTCTCCTCGAATTTATGAAATGCCTTATTTTTAAATGACTTTAAAAGCAATTAATCTCCACTTGAATATGTATTATGTTTTGTTTCAGGTCATTTAAATCTATGCCTACCAGAATGCAAAAACCCAAAGGTAGCCTGCCGTCCACCCTGCCCTGTCACATGTTGCAATCAACAATTTCAAATTCCTTTAGCTAAGCGTTCGGAGATAGACATCATACCTGTGTCCGAGAGATCAAAGGTCATTCGGCAGAGCTGCAGCTGCCTTATGAATTGCGATGGATCATCCACGATTAAGGATGATGAAAGATGTCATGAGAAATGTACTTGTCACCAGGATAAAGATGCGTCCACGATGGAAGCTGGAAAGGTCTTGGCGAAAGTACATGCTAAAAGGATACGGAAAAAGTTCTCTCCGCATATTGGCAAAAAGGACATGGATAAAATAAAGCACTTGTTTTTAAAATGGTTTAAAGAATACAATGGCGGTGGTCATGAAGCCAAGTCAGACGACCAAGAGATCAGGAAAAGCAAATCACTGAAGGACGAACGAGTTCGTTTCATTAGCAAAATGCTGAAAAATTACCAATACTTTCGACAAAAAGAGACAGCGTTGAGACTTTTGCAGCAACAGCAAGATGAACTGATGGGTCAGCAGAAACATCTGGAAGATCTGCTGACCAAACAAGAAAACGCATTATCAAGGACGGGTAGTGCTCATAATGATGTTCCCAAACTTAAACCAGTAAAATCTGGTTCCCGTCACTCAGAAGGTGATGATGTAAATATTACTATAACCACAACCAATCCAACTCAAACTCCACCTACAACAGTGCCACCGAATACCAGTTCAGTCAACCAGCAAACGTTAATCGACATTGCAGCTATAAAGACCCAAATAGCCGAGATCCGAAAGCAGCAAGATTTCCTTTCCAACCAAACGTCTCAACTGGCGGTCCAGTTAGCCCAAGAACAAGCTCTTTTTCAGGAGGCGCGACAGCTTATTCATCTCGTCATTAAGCAAAATCAACGTGGTGGTGGCGGTGGTGTTGCTACTGCTGCTGCTGCTCCTTCACCAACGCAGTCTGATATTGAAGAGGAATCAATGTCCGAAGCAGAGCCACCAAAAATTGAGGGCGTTCGAGACTCAAGTTTGTTGGAAAAGCTACAAGGTGTGCTTTCAAAACTTGTATTTAGTGACGATGCAAAAGCAAACGTACCGGAAGACAACATGGATGGTGGCCAACAAATGATGTACTTACCAAGTTACCGCGAAGACCAATCTGACAGGACTGGAAATTCAGATTTGGCAAAAAATGCGGAGATTGATCAGGAACCAGGCAACGCCATGTACAACGTCCCTGTAGAGATTGATCGCAGTGATCTGAATGATCAAGGATTGAGAAATTCTTTATTTGGAAGAAATTCGATGGACAGCGAACGAAATGAGGATGACAATGCGCTAATAATGGACAAAGGTGACAGTGACGATGACTTGGGCCCAGACTTTGTGATGGAGAAAAAAACTTTGCAGCCTCATGATTTGATAACAGATTCACAAAAAATGAGAGGAACATCCAAAATAGATGAACCTGATTACAACAAACACTTAACAACATGATCTCATGACTGAGTCTGTGGACAAAGGTGACAGTGACGATGACTTGGGTCCAGACTTTGTGATGAAGAAAAAAACTTTGCAGCCTCATGATTTGATAACAGATTCACACAAAATTAGAGGAACATCCAAAATAGATGAACCTGATTACAACAAACACTTAACAACATGATCTCGTGACTGAGTCTTTCTTGGTGATTAATATTAATCCAAATATTCAAATACCGTCTGGCAGGGTAACCACTGTTATCCAGGGATGTTCGAGAAGAACCTTGAAGTACTATTTCTTGTCTAGTGAAAACGATACGTATACAAAACACGCATATAATATAAGTTTCAGAAGAGAACATGTAGTAAATATTTCCTTTTCCTACAGCTTCTGTCGTTTTCGGCCGAAAACCACGTTAAAATTATAGTTGAGAATACGAATGCATCATTAACATTGATAAAGCCACTCTTGCTGAGCTATTTGGCTTTGCAATTGTGTAAAAGTAAACATTCTTTACAATATTACTATAATTTTTTGTTCTAAAATAGAAGTAATTAGTATGGTCTGTACAAACCTGGCAGGAAAAATGCTGGGCATCAAAAAAGGTTGTCCAGCATTGACCGTTTAAATTATCAAATATAGTTTGTTCTTTGGAAACGTGTTTGCAACACAGCTCCCTGTGGCTATTTAGCAGTGGTAAAATCGCGGCATTTCTATCAAGAAATACCATCGGGAAAATGATTTTGAAAACTTACTGAAAGCAATACCACTGTATGATATAAACTAGCGTAAAAATTTATTATGCGTGATCTTCTCACCCACGTCACCCTCCCGTCGCAAGCTGGCGCCTTTAGCTGCCAGAGATGACGATAGGTTCCTACCAGATGTTTAGCTACCAGTGGTCTGCAGGAGTACCAGGGAAAACTGCCTTAATCCTTCCGTTCTTCGCAGATATTGTATTAGATTTATTACAAGTGCTAAGTATCTGACGAAAGTGCGAAGGATTTGGAAAACGGATACCAATAGCTCCTGATGTTTTTGGTTCGACGTTTTGCGTCACCCAAATCACAGGCAGCCCAATCATAGTATGTGAGACCTAGGATTATTTACGTGTATGAGGCTGTACATATCAGTGGTATATATTTGCAGTATTTCAAGATAAGTACTATTCTATTTTGACATACACGAGCTAATACCACTAATATCTGCAGCTTCAAACACGTAAATAATCCCAGGTCTCACAGACAATGATTGGGCTGCCTGTGTCCAAAGTACATTTGATGCCAGTCGGAGGAAAGGTTCTAAAGGATATACATAGTTTAACGAAATTTTAATCTACTCCCAGTCCCTAGTGATCTTAGTTTAAAGAATGTTGCTTGCGACTTTTGAAATCCAATGAGAACACTTCAGAATACCTTGTGGTGTCGTCCCTGAATTCTTTTCTACTCAAGAACGGAAGAAGAAGTGCATGAGCATTATTGGTTTGTAATTCAAATCTCGGAATCCTTTTCGAGCTCTAAATTTGCGTGTATTTAAAATTGCGTCCTCTTCTAGTTCTGGGATGCTCGCCGACCCACGGTGGAAACTCTGAAGGTGCGTGTTGTATGTTCCCGTTCACGTATAATGGCGAGCAGTACCACAGTTGCTCCGACACCGATAGCCGAAAGCTGTGGTGTGCTACAACCAGGGACTTCGACGCTGACCGCAAGTGGGGTTATTGTCAAAGTAAGATTGATTTTACTCATTTAATCGAACCTTAGACGTGGGATGTCTCCTGTGTGCTTACAAAACGAGTTGTCAAAATGCCTTTAAGTGATGCGCACAGCTCTCCCAAAGGAGCGTTGGGAAATGGCTCCAGATATATGTAAACACTACATATGCAAAGTACTTTATACAGTTATCCCACTATGGAAAACAATATGTGACTTTTTCTAAGTTCGCCTACAAAGTCTTACATCGCTTGTTTTCTTGTTTTGTTTCGCTGTGCTTTTGTTTGTTAGTTTGCTTACTTGTTTTTGTTTGTTTGTTTTCGGGGATGAGAGGAGCGGCGCAGGAAGGTTGGAAAGAGTTATGTTAAAATTCCAAAATGTGTAGTTTGAAATTAAGTTTGAAATATTTTAAATTGTTTGTGGAATAAGGTTGTGTTGTAATATGTTACATTGAAATATTGTCACAGATTGCCATCCGACGCACGGTGGAAATTCAGGTGGATCATGTTGTCAGTTTCCTTTTGCGTACAAGAACATGATTTATCACAAATGCATTCGAGGAAACCAGAACAAACCTTGGTGTGGAACAACTTACAACTACGATACTGACGGTAAATGGGGCTACTGCAAAGTCAAAGGTGAGTTGCGTGAATATTGACAGCTGTTATCCCGCGGTTTTCGCAATTCTGTCTGTTAATCAGAGGAAAAAGATATTGTTTGCGTTCCCGTATAATGTCTAAGGGGCTTATAAAATGGCACATATCCTAGTTCATCAAAATGAGTCATTATTTTTCTTAGCTGAATAAACCTGGATGTGATGTGTCTTTGATTGAAAGAGTAGTTGCGTAAACTATTGCTTGCTATGTTGTCCGCAAGTGAAACAGATACAACTACCTGCTTACAAAAAGTAGGAATACCATAGAGTCACAATCAGATGTTGACATTGCTGACGCTTCTGATATTGACGAAAACCTATTACATTTTCACAAAAGCTGCCAAGAGAGAAGTGGATTGTTTAAAAAAGAAATAAGTTGGTTTAAGCAAAGTTATGCTTTCTTGGCTGTTTATTTTAAAACAATTTAGCATGATTATTAATATCCTCAAAATTAGTATTTTCAGCAACTAAACATACACAAAATAGCAGCCATTCAGGAACTTTTGTGTTAGTCCATTCATAATCACAGATTAACCTAACATGTATAAACGCACATGTAACGAGAAAATGTTTTAGAATTATCAACTTTCGAAAGGTTAGGTGAGCCTATGACTACAAGAACAAAGACAGAGACAATACGACTGCGCTCGACTTTAGATATTGCAACA
The DNA here is from genome assembly GCA_016490735.1 of Pachyseris speciosa. Lineage (NCBI taxonomy): Eukaryota > Metazoa > Cnidaria > Anthozoa > Scleractinia > Pachyseridae > Pachyseris > Pachyseris speciosa. Next base: position 585,117 of record JAEMWC010000326.1, read on the forward strand.
TCGATGACTCAACTACATGTACACAGAAAGCATGTACTTGCTGTTTTACTTTACGTGTCAATGAATACGTGAAAAATCATATATTTGAACTGCGGATTAAAGAATTAAGATGTGAATGATCATCGCAGTCATGAACACTACTTAATACAAGCCTGAAATTTTTCAGGCTTTATTTTCATTGCCGCTCACTTAAATAGCGTTCATAACTGCAATGATCATTCACATCTTCATTCATGTTTTATTTTAGAATATAAACAGGTTCTCGAAATGTTGTCAAACGTAAGGAAAATAAACGGTGGCAGGCCCTATAATCCAAATGCATATGGAGTCCGGTTTATATACTGGGTGGAGCTGTCCTTGTACAGGCTCACTTCACCTTTCCACTTACAACTTCCACGTTTCATTTGCAAACCTTACTTGTTGTAAGAATAGAGTAGCTATAGCTAAATTCCATGCGCGCTGTTTATTTACAGTTGCGGCCACTCCAAAGCCAACAGAAAGTGTTCATTACCACGTCAATGTACCCTGTCCTAGCAAGTGCGAATCCTACTGTGATGACTCTTGTCCGGGTCATTGTTGTTCGTCGACCAACTCGTGCCCCGCTTATTGTGCGCATTCCTGCAAACCAACTTGTCCAGATGAGTGCTGCATCCTCCCTCTGCCAGTCATTCACAACATTCCTCCAGTTACTCCTCCTACTCCATCACCCCCTCCTCCACCTCCTCCACCACCACCTCCACCCCTCCACCAGTCTACATCCCCGCCCCCTACCCTCCTCCCCCATCCCCATATCTAGTACCAGCTCCACCCCCGTCATACCCAGTGACGGTAGGGTCACCAGTGACATGCCCGACAGTTTGTAGCAGTGTGTGCATGGGCTCTTGTCCTGTGGCCTGCTGTACACGATTAACCCCTTCGGCAGCGCAACGGGTCTACATCCCTCCCCCAGCACCACCTCCTCATCCTCTATACGTGCCACCACCCCCACCATACTTCCAACTTCAGCAGCAGCCGTGGCCAACGACGTGTCCCGGCATATGTGCATCGAAGTGCATAAGCTCATGCCCGATTCACTGTTGTCCAAGCACCGTGTTAGACAATCTAAGACGCTTAGCAACCGCTCGGGGGTATCATGAGAACGTTGCAAAATCATTCACCCCTATCAGTCCAAAGACCCAACTTCATGATCAAGGGGTTCAAAAAGAATCGTCCAATGCCAAGCAGCCACCCCCTCTCTCTTCATCACCCCTCGTACCCACTCCCAGCACTTCCTCCTCATGTCCAGCTATTTGCTCACGGCATTGCACCAGGGCTTGCACACCTGAATGTTGCGTGGCGAGGGAACAGAAAGCGTCGTCACTGCATTTGGACAAGAGAGACCTAGTGCGACAAAGAAAATCCCTTCATAGACGAAAAGCGGAAAAGAGAATTGTGGCCACCAAACATTAATTGTTAATCGAAGGTATCGAATCGACCAGCGAGTTAACTGCCTGTCGATATGTGCAAGGGAGATAAGATAAAATGTTATTTAGCCAAACATGAAACATGTATCCCATTCATAGTTTTAGAAGCAAAAAAGAAAGTGATACTGATCTATAGTAGGGACACAAACCTTTACGTTACTTTTTTGGGGGATCTTTGTTGATGATTGTTTTGAAATGTTTCAAAAAACAACCCAAATGGCTAGGCTGGTATATAGTTTGACATGCATGATCTTAACACTGATTCTTGCATGAAACTCCTTTATTTTTCTGCAGTCGATAACTTTGACCACGACGTAGACGAACAATATAACTGATGCATGTGTACATACAGCGCCACGACGGTTTGGCCGTTAGAATGATTGTAGTTTGTGAGGGCTAACCCTTACACTCTTTATCACAACTTTTCTTGCATTTATTACTGTTACAAACAACATTTTTTACAACAAAAATCTGACAAACTCAGGCAGTGGTGACATACGGTGTAAGAATTGAGCAAAAATCACATTCAGAGACAGTATGTCGCTTGTGCCCGAACTTTAGTCTCTATTTCAGCTCACCACATTTTTTTTAACACTAGCATTATACCTTTTATACATGTCATTTCATACTACCAACTTGCTACTTTTACCATTGCCATAAGAAAATTGAGAAAACCGCTGACGCAATTTGCAATAAAAACAACTCGTGATTGGCTTAGTTATTACAATCTGGGCTTGTTACTTGGCGTGTTAAGCAGATTGAACTATTGGACCAACAAAAACAGTATTCTCACTTAATTAAACGTAACTGTAAGCGTATCTGTTGTTTGCTGATACTAAAAATAATTTTTTTTTACTGTCTTCTTCAAATAACTTACGATATCATTTTAACTTTTTTTCAGAGATCTAACCAACGTGTGAG
>JAEMWC010000326.1:590000-602500 GCA_016490735.1 Pachyseris speciosa
TAAATCCTGTTTCTAAAATCTCCTTTTCTGTTATTAAGCAATAGGGCAGAGTAAGGTATCTGTGGAGGCGACGGGTTTGAAATTTGAAAGTCGTACTCGTTCTCGATCTCGTACTCGTACTCAAATCTAAAGTCCCCTAATATGAGTTAAAGGGACTATGTCACGGGTTGACTAAAGACTGAGAGCATTTTCATATACAAACTGGAAGAAAGAGCTTAAGTTTATTTTGAAAGGAGAACTAAGCATAATCGGTTTATAATGGCTCTCACCAGGCACGGAGGTTGAAACTTGAAAGCTGGCCGATTTTTTTCAAGTTGCAATTCGTTTGCATCCTGACTATCGGTGCACAAGGGCCCTTGTTTGTAGTTTCACTGAACCAGTAGAGTAGTTTTGAACAATACGGGAACGTGATTTTTGGATTTCAATATGTACAGACATTTCTTGAGGCTTGTTGATTTAATGCTAAAACTTCGTGACATAGACCCTTTAAAGTAGTATTTTAGTAACTTTGAAAAGCGAGGAGTCAAATATGAACCAATGAAAACATTAAAACGTCTTTGAATGCGTGTAGTGAAGGTGGAAATAGATTTAACTCCAAACAATTTTTCCAAGTTTTGTCGTGATTCTCTGCAAACATCACATCGTAAGGAAGGAACGTATTTACTATTTTGGAATCATTTTGACAAAGAACCAGCAAATACTCCTTAAGATAGCTCCATGAAAGGCTTGGAAACACCAGTAAGAAATTCAATAAATAAAATTTTGCTTGCTTGCTACCCTGTCAGCTTAAGGCGTTGCTCAACTTGGTGAATTAGTTTCTAAGTTCCTCCACCACCAGCCACCTGTTCACCTTGCTTTTTAAGGGCCTGACCCTGACTCTGTAGTTGTGCACCTTGTTGCTGCAGGTTCTGTCCCATGCTCATGAGATGTTGCCACTGCTGCTGAGGGCTTGGTACCTGGCCTGCCATCTGTTGTTCTTGATTCAAGAGGCCCTGCCCTTGTTGCTGGAATGCACTGCCCATGTGCATCGCTTGTCCAAAATAGTTCTGTTCCATTCCTGCAAAGAGTTTGACACGTCAGACTCAGGTATCCTAGAAGCTCTAGATCTCTTCTTATTAGATATCGTGTCTTTTTCGTGTTTTTCTCCGCCCTTTTGACAACATACAATTTGGTCTATGATAGGGGGTAGACACCTCATGGCTATAAGGATTTCTTCATTACTTCATCATCAGTAAACGGCACAAAAGCATTTTAACAAATCTAATTCAACAAACATTCAATTTTGTTACGTTATGAAATGTCAACGTTAAGGGCGTAGCTGGAGGGGTCCTGGGGTGCCGTGACCTCCCCTTTGTAAGCCTTTTTTAAGCAAGCAACCAACATTCGATATCTTGGCCTGCAAAAGTCACAGGTCACAGTGTGCCCCTTCCCCCCCACCCGGTGAAAAATGCTGACTACGCTCTTGCAAAGTCATATGTACAAATTGTCTGTTTGCACCTTGGGTAGCACTGGAAAATGTGTGAAATTAAAACAACTGGGGAGCCGTTACCATATTTAATTTCACCTCCTCAGCACCATACCTTGGAGACCTTGTGCCATGCCAACTCTTTGTTGAAGAGCATTTTGTCCTTGCTGCTGCAGTTGACTCCCAAGAGACATTCCTTGCTGAAATGCACCTTGACCGACGCTTTGTGCCTGTCCGTACAGTCCTTGCCCAGTTTGCAACAGTTGACCTTGCAGACCTCTCCCCATGCTCTGGGCCTGGCCGTATAAACCTTGCCCTGTTTGCATGAGTTGACCCTGGAGACCTTGGCCCATCCTTTGTGCTTGACCGTACAGCCCCTGCCCAGTTTGCATTAGCTGACCTTGAAGACCTTGCGCCTAACGAATGCATACAAAAAAGCAAGAGTGATAGCATATTTTTCATCTTTTCCCTCTTTTCAACCCTACAATCGTCTAAACAAAACAAATTACTGATTGCTTCAGTTCATCATCGCCAATACACTTGTCCTCCGGAAAACAGAATTGTCTTTCTAAGAGGCGTAAACCAGAGGAAACATACAAAAGGCTGGCGCTACGTAAGTGTTACAAATAACAAACTAAATCAGCAACATGTGTCTTCATATCGTAAACTGCATTTCGTCCAAATACAGTTAACAATTTTAATTTCGAAATCCTACGCATTTGTGTCCCAGCAATGCAAACATCTTTGCAAAATCTGGTCTTGTTTTTGAACCGTTTACAGTCAAAAAACAGATGTAGTGTAGAAATTCACTATTTTCCGTGTCCAAAATCATTTTCAGCTTGACCTTCATTAATGGAAAAAGCACACGTGTAGAGTAAATATACTGCACTATCTTTCCGTAGACAAAATGACACTTGTTTAATTATAAGCAGGGTTATTGTTCTTGTAATGTGAATTGGAAAATATTTAAAAGCCTAAGAAAGAGGAGAATTATTACCTGCTGGAATCCTTGTTGCCCCATATTCTGTACTTGTCCAAAGGCATCCATTCCTTGTTGCCTCATCTGGTTAAAGGCGCCCATCCCAGTTTGACGAGCTTGGTCATAAATCCCCATCCCTTGTTGCTGGAGTTGATCTATTTGAAAAAACAACAATATATTAGTTCAATTAATTAGTCCCTCTGTTTTTCTCTCTTGGAGGAAAGCTGCAAATAGATCCCTTCAGTGGCAACCAGGATGCAACAATCACGAAGATCGCTGTCGCAACCTTTTCTCCAGGTCCATTGTGAACAGTTCATATTTAAAAACCTTGAAACAGCAAAATAATTAAAACAAAGTTTGCCGCTCCAAGAACAAATTTACTGTCTTGTTTTTGTTCTTAAAGAAGATCAATATCTTGTTCTGAATGCCATTCTTCTTATTTGATGCCACTTACTGAGACTCTGTTGTCCTTGCTGCACAAGTCCTTGTCCTGTTTGCTTGGCTTGATCGATTGCTCCCATCCCTGCTTGCTGTAATTGCCCAACAGCGTCCGTTCCTTGTTTCTGAAGATCGCTTCCAAGTCCCTCGACCTCCTTTGTTAAGTCCTCACCCATGCTTTTGGCATTGCCGAGCTATAAATAAAACAAAACATCATCATTTGGCATCATCATCTCCAGGATCTGTTTAAACTGTTCATTCTCGCACATTCTCTTTTTTTCGAATTGTACAAGGTGATTACTTTGATATACACTGTAAAACTCTTACCTCACTTTCAACTTCTTCTCTGATCTTATCGAATTCCTTTTTCCCCTGATCAAATATATCCATGGCCATGTCCTTAGCTTTGTCGTAGTACTCAGGAATAAGAGGCCTGACTTTCTCAACAAGCTTCTTGATTTTATCTTTATCGACATTGTCTAACAGTCCTTTAATGTCTGACGTGTCGTAGTTTGTAATTGATGAGAGCTCTCCACCGAGATCGCCAGCCAAACTTTTGAACTCAGACAATATGGTGTCCTTGAAAATATCGAGAGCTTTACTTCCATATTCCTTACCACGGTTGAACCACCCTGAATACGACGAAGAAAGGGTCAATGAATTCAAGACCATTATCTCGATCAGCAGATGTGAGGCAGGAACCACTAAGACCAGCCGTCTAAGAACAACTAAAGGCTGGTTTTAAGTGGCGACACAAGCAAACACACATGAAGGTAATGAGGACGTCAACGACCAGGGCATATCAGTGCGCAAACAAAACTGGTTAAATTATACGAAAATGCTGATTCTTCTTATACATGCGCATGAGGAACGCGCAATACGATCATAACTATAAGCATAAGAGAAAAGAAGGGTTTTTCACGTTAAGCCAATGTTTCAATACCAAACCAATTGCCTGTGCCAATTGACTCTTTTCCCAAGTAATAAACTTATCCTTGAAAAACATTTTCTAGCCTTCTTAACTTGCCAAAGTCAATCACTTACTTTTTCCTATTTCGAAATAATGCCCTTCGATCTTGTCCTTGTAAAAATCTTCCGCTTTGGTAACCCATGGCTTCACCTAGAAACCACCAGAGAAAATAAGTCAGGAAAATGCGAGTTTGCTTTTGTGAAATGCCCAGTAGAACAAAGTACAAAACGAAAGCCAAGAAACCTACCTTCTTGTAAAAATCTTTAGCCTGTTTAAAAAGAATAGGAGTTTGATTTAAAAGACAAATTATCAAAGCAAAGATACTGAAAAGAGTTGCCGAAAGAATGGAATTGAACGTTTTCGGTACAGGAGGTAAACATGTCTTTAAGGACACTCTTTAACTGCAACAAAAGCATTAAGACTCCAAATAAAACGATTTTGAATGAATTAATGTTTACTAATATCACTGGAAAATACCAAATTTCGTTCTGATTGTTTTGTATTTAGAATGGAGGAGTTAATCCAACCAACTTTAAAAACCCGGTTGTTATATAGATAAAATATTCCAGCTTTAAGCTCTCCTTTTCTTCCTGCTTGGACCTTATTGATAATATATCAGATCTCCTTGTACACCAGATCATTCTTATTGCTAGATTCTACATATACATTTGCAAGTTAAAAAGCTCTTTACCAAAGTTGGAAATGCTTCTATAGCTAGTTAAGAAAGCTATGAAAGTGGAAAAACAAGCAGCTCTAGCAAACAACGCAGTTAGGGCTTTTGAAGTGAAATGGTCTCGACTTAAATAGTCCCTCGCATACGAAGTGATCCAAATGGTGGAAATTATATGGCTGCCACTGTTGTACGCGATACTTGATTACTGTGTGTAAGTAGGTTAGTTTTCGTTGTAAGGTCGCGTATCATTGTTTATGAATAACCTCTGTATTGTGTGTAACATAGTAAGCCACATGTACTATGTAGGTATGGTATACCAGTACAAGTGTTATGTGCAATATAAGTGAAGTGAAGTGTAGTAAGCAAGTATGGTATGTAAGAAATGTGCAAATATTATGTCACGTAAGCTAGTAGGCAATGCGTAATGTAAGTAAGTAGAGTGTGGGCATTATTAAAATATATATATATTCCAGAGAATTGCCATATGTGGACCTCTACAACTCAATCTTTAAAGAAAACATAAAAACTTAATTTCCATGGAAAAGGCATTATTCTTTAATTATGTTCAACTTTTTTAAGGAAAATCAAGTTTTATTTATTTATTTATTTATTTATTTATTTATTTATAGGCTTCGCCATTTGGCCGGGTAAATCTTACAGAGCGACAGCTCCAACAAAAGATCCCCGTTAACTTAACTAATTAAAATTACAACAATATATAAACAAAGAGAAAAAGCTAATAACAGCAAGTTGAAAGAGCAAGCGATGGAATAGGCCGACAGGCATGGCACTTGACACATACAGATTTAATACAAATTTCCACTTCGTTACGTTTTATTGGAGACGGTGGACACCATGTCGTACCTTCTCCATTAAATCATCAGTAGTCTTAGTAAGGTCTTTAGCCATTCCTGCTCCTTGGCCTTGAAGTTGGTTGAATGCACCCATACCTTATAGATGAAATGACGAGGTAAACTAATGTGCTTAAAATGTTTTAATGAGTAAGAATATCTCCAGCATTGCAGCGAAGTAGGCACGTGGACTCGTATTATTCAATGTAGACTGCTACATTAGTTTGACCTGTGACATATAAAATGTTTAACCACAACAAGGACTGCACGACAACCTACTGTCGTTATTTGTCCCAGGAAGAAAGAATGCCAAATTCTCCGGCTATTTCGTCGTCATTAGGAAGGGTACTTGTGCATAGGATTATAGGCAAGGTATCGATACTCTATGATTTGATATGAATTCAATCTACGAGCAAATTTGTGCCTAATAATAGCCTCCCACTCGTCCAGTTGAGAGTATCTAATGTTATTATCCAATAACCAGAGAAATTTACCTTTTCAAAGTTACTCTATTCCACTTCAAGAAAGAAACCTAAAATAGCTTCCATACTCAAACTTACCTTGACCTTGCAATTGATTGACCATACCCATGCCTTGTCCTTGGATCTGGTTGGCTAGCCCCATTCCTTGTTCCTGTAGCTGGTTTGCCAGTTGCTGCCCTTGTCCTTGAAGCCTGTTCACCGTGTCCATTCCCTGGCCTTGAAGCTGGTTCAGTTGATTTTGTGCTTGCCCCAGCATTCCAGCTCCTTGGCCTTGAAGTTGGTTAAACTGACTTTTAAGCTGGTTCTGGTACTGGTTAACCATGCCCACGCCTTGTCCTTGAAGCTGGTTTAACTGGTTCTGATAATGATAATGTGGTAAGTTCATTCCCTTAACCAGGAGGGAGGCGAATGATTCAACCCCGCTAGTATGTTGTGCGCTGAGAAATTTTTAAAAGAGTTAGTTTAAATGAGTAGAAGTGGGTTGGTCTACAAATTAAGGTTAACATCATATTGTTCATGGCTTTAACGATGTATCAAAAATATCCTCCTCCATCTACCCCAACATAATATCAACCTTCATCTCGGTACCTGTTGGCCCTTCTTCAAAACCTGCTGTCCTTTTTTCTGAGCTTCTAAGGTAGCATTTCTCATTCGCTCTTGCTGAAGTCGTAACTGCTGCAAGTATTTTTGAGTGCGAACATAATTCACATAATTCAGAACCACATATGGATTGAAGTTCACCAGTTTGGGATCTGCAAAAAGAATTGCGTGACACCGACACAATCACTTTATATTTTTAATTATCACATTTTGCACCTGATACAGCTAGATTTGTGATGCTGTAGGCCTTTAAAAGTGGGATAGATATTTTCAACCACCTGTTTATGACCAATACTTTCATTTAGTGAGTAAAACAACATGGCAAGGAATGAGGGACAGGAGGGGAGTCACTCTTAGATCATTCTCGAGAGCTGTCAACTACTTTCTTTCTTTGGCGAGATGCTAGTGGGTGATCGTTGCTAAAGAAATTTGCAGGCGGTTCAAAATAAAAGAAAAACGATGGCGGCCCTGTCGAGTAATCTACGGTTGTCTACAACAGCGATCTTTTTTTTAGATTTTTCGAAGGCGATTCAGCCGGAAACTGTATTCCGCCATACTTTTCTTCCCAAAGAAGAAAGCTCAATTTTAAAGTTCAAAACCGTGGCGGATAAAGCTGGAAAGTGAGTAGTTTTTGTCAGTCAAAGATCGAACGACTATCGATGTCAAGGAACAAGATGCGATTGATACCAGTAGAACAGTCGAAAGCTTAGAGAGGGATGTCCAAAAATTTGATTTTCTCCACTTTAAGCGTGATTTTTTCTAGGTGCCGCTACGAACTGCGCGCATATGTCCCTCATTCCTTGCCATGATTAAGAAGAGAAGCCTTTTGTGTATGTGACAAGGCGATATATCAGCTCATTACAGTTGTCTGGCAATGAGTTGGGGACCGAGACTTGGGTTAGCCTTCTGTTAGTGGAAAAAGCTAGTGTTACTTAGCATCACTAGTTCAACGTCTGATGCCCAAGTCGACAATTGAAAGAAAAAGTGGAGAATAGCTAATACAGTTCAGTGCAATTAATGCCAAAATGTTCTTGCAAAAGGCCCTAAAACAGCCCTTTACTCACTGGTTGTATCACAATAAAGTCGATAAATAAAGGCCCAATTACTCCTTTGAATGGAAGAATATTAACCCACCCATCCCATAAGGCACCACTTCACAAAGTGACAACGTTTTCCCGCTCTCAGGTATCCTTATGTTGATGTACCGTCCAGTCAAATTACAGCTGATTGTCTTGATCTCTCCAGACCTTACGCTGTACCTGTCGCCGCACTTTTTATTATCGTTGCCTTTGTTCTCCAGGCTGTCTCCGATCCTGATTTCAAAGTCCGTCAATTCAGTGCCATTTTGAGGGCCAGCGATGAATAGTTCTCGTATTGCGGTAGTATAACCCAGGTCCACTCGCCACCATGGGTTGCTTTCTGTCTGGGTCATAGAGCAGGACCCTGGCGAAAAAAAAAGCTGTCAGCTGAGATCTGAGGTCTTATGTCTCAAGTTCAAAATCGGCGTTAATTGGCGACCTTTTGGTACAGCTTCACAAGTAATTATCTAATCATCTTCGATATTTTTTATCTTTCTCTCTTTGGCTTTCAGGAATGGAACTCTTCCTTTCTGGGCCTTTAAACAGAACAACCAAAGTCACATGTAGGTGTGACATTTACCGTTCATTTTACCGCTCTCGAAGCTTCCGTCGATTGCATTGGAAGCTACAGCGCCGTCTTTTGTGCTTGATTGCTCGGATGTTTTGTTGAATGCCAAGTTAACTGGAAATTAAAGAGTTATTTCAGTTAAAACAGGGATAAATGTAAACACAAGTTGAGACAGGAAGCTGCTTTCAGTTTAACTTCTAAGGTATGCGAGTAGTAACGTATAGCTAAATGATAGGTGTGTTTTTGAAACAAGCATGCTCGGAAAAAACAAATCCCAACTCTCCTATGAAGTCGAAATTGCGACCTTCCGATAACTAGTTCGGATGCTCTTGCGCTAAGTTATAAGAGACTCGATGGACTGGTTGCATTGGCTTTTGTTTTGTTTTGTTTGTGTTTTTGTTTTTATTAATTTTACAAGCTCTTAAAGAAAGAGGATGATTAGGATGATTTGGCTACTTCTTCAAACTTATAACCTCTTGCTGATATTGCTTCTTTTAAATTTCTACTTGTAGTTCGTTACAGCTCTAGAATGACGTTTTTAATTAATTAAATTAACTTGTTTATTTATTCAGGTATTTATTCATTTATCATTTATTTATTTTAAATTTTGCAACCTGCCTCGACTAGCTAGAGCTATTTGAAAGTTGGTAACTGTCGTATTTCTTGTTCACTTTTTCTACCTTGATAAAACGAACAGCCTATTACATCAGCTCTCATACACAGCAGGTATCCTCGAAAGGCTTGAGGAAGAATCTTTATGTATCTTGTGGCCACTCGATAACTAAAATGGTTAGTGAATTTGTAGAAAAAGCCATGAAAGACCTGAAAAAAATAAAACGCTTGCATCAAGTAATCAACATAATCTCGAACTTCTTTTTGATTAAAGATAGGTCAATGAAAACACCAGGGCTTAATAGCCCAGAAGATTAAGATTTCAGTTAAGTTTCAATTAAGATTTCCAGTTACTATTCCTGGGCCGCATTCTCCGTATCCCTAAGCATGATCCAGCCAGGCTGTACGTTCTTTACACCCCATCTCACGGTAAGTATAGACCATGACGACAGAAGACTTCCCATCTGCAATACATCCAGTAACTAATGGGAGACGACTATGGACGACTCTCTCCCGGCCAAATATCCAACCTTGCTAAGAATAAGAACCGCTCGAGGAAACTTTCAACCGCCTGCGCTGTAGCCGACCGATGATGGCCGATGATAGTGTGAAATACTACAAAAAAATGGTCATTCAGAAATGACAAATGCGAATACTCTCTCGTTAAAATCTGTTTTTGTATTTTATACGAAGTCTATATAAACACTACTAAATAGAACGATAAAGATGACACTGAATTTTAAATGAAGTCTAATTGTGAGCAATATTCACCAAAAGAACACCGGTATCTATAGATGGTTTCACGGTTATTGGCGCCATATATTAACTGTGGGGCAAACGCGACGAAAATTACAGTAAATGTATGGGAATTTGACTGACTTTGAACCGCTGTAACAGCGCTACAAAAAGGCGGATTTCCGCAGCGAATATTTCTTTCAAAAGACATTTGTACTGACATTATTTTCATGAAGTATAAAGGACAGATTCAGGCTACAACGACCGTAAACGAATTTTTAACATTTCGTACAAACCTCTCTAATCAAAATTATGCAAATTACCGCGAATTTAGAAGCCACATGAGAAGATTTATAATTCGAATTTACGGACGTTGTTCCTTCGTTAATGGCCTTATTTTCTGATGAATGAATGATATCACTAAAACCGTTAAAAGTAGTGGCAAATGTTGGAAATTCGCCTCTTTTTAGCGGCTTTACAGCCGTTCAAAGTCGGTCAAAATCCCATACAGTTACTGTAAATTTAGCCGCGTTTGCCCCACATTTAATATGGCGCCAATAACGGTAAAACCATCTATTTAAATTACCCTTTCCGTGCCATTCTCTTTATAGACATTCCACCGCTGACCATCAAGACTGTAACTCACACGATACAGAACAACATAGTCAGGAGTGTGACGCGCTCCTTGTGTGATGACTCCGCTGACAAGCCTTATAGTGCCTTCCAAGAAAACATAAAAACATGGATTCGTAAGGTGCGTGAAACGAAATAAGACATCTGCACGGTTAATTAAGTATCCAGGTTTGAAACAGAACCGAACCCGAATGTGTGAGCTGCAAGTGAAACCGTCACATTCATAGCGGAGCTCCGGCGGCCTGAAGGGCCGCCAAGCGGAGCACCATATCTATAGAAACCCGTCAACTGCTTTTCTCATGGCAATCATGGGTAGCGGTATTGCTCGCCGGCGTCACCGCACGACGACGAAGGAGTTGCCCAATAATTAATAATATCCTAATAATAATCATAATAATCCAACATGGCGGCCCATACTCCACCTGACCGTCCAGCTGCCCAGCTAGTTTACAGCGTACGCCTTGATACTGAACATCCATCTTATAGCCAATTGAATTGAAAAGATACTACGGAAGGTGAATTTTCAAGTGATAAAAGGAAGAGCGAAAGATTTTTCTCAGGAAAAGCTTCAAACTTGGATCGATTGTGTGGTTGAAAACAAAATAATTCAACGCTTCTAGGGCTTTCACTTTACCGCGGCATCTTGCATCTCACCAAGAAAGGTCACTTAACAGTTCACCGGTATTAATGGGAGAAACGATCGAGTAGCTCGAACTCTGTGGAAGAAGCTCTTTCTTTGGACAAACCGTTTGCTATTTTTGCGGATGCTTGTTTTTCTTTACTGAAGCTTACGTATTTTCAAGTGGTAGAAACCTCTACAATACAGGACAGTGAGGTAAATTAAATAAATTGAAGCTTAACATTTGGTTAATCGTTGTTACTTTTGTTCAGGAATGAACAAGGTGGTAGGTGGTTCATTTGGTTGTTCTTTACCGGCTTTGCACGTTTTGTTGGTTGGGGTGGCTAAACGATCAAACATTTCTTCGTAATGCGAAATGTTGGATGAAAATGTTCTTGATCTAGATCAAACATGGACATTTAAGAATAAATGCAATGTTGAGAGAGGTGGCTAAAAGTTCAAACACGATGTTGGATGAAAATGTTTGATCGTTTTTTGATTGTTAAATTTGTTTTGGAACAAACATACGTGTCGTGCATTGTTTTCTTGTTGTGTTTTAATGATTTGAGGTTTTTGAACCGCGGTCAATTGCTGTTGACTGCTCTAAACATAAAATATTGGCACAAGGAAAGCCATGCAAAGTTGCTCAAGACCAGAAAAAATAATAATAATCGTGGAGCTCCGCTTTTAGGCTTGGCTAAATCTACTATATATTATCTTATTAAACAAGAGCTTTACGGAGTGCATAACAACTTAAGCACTTGAACGGTTTTATTGGAAACAATGGCAAGGTATAATATGAACTCGATAGCCTTTGAATATCCCCTCCGCTGGGGGTAATAAGTGGATATCTCTCCGTTCTACCTTCGTGTTTTCTTTCGTTCTATACCCTAAAAGACGCATGTTTACGGCTAGAACTCAAACGAAATTAAATGGTCGGTTTGATCCTCCATTTACACACATGGTCATTTCAAACATTGCCACTCTTCTGACACTTGCTTCATCTGTCAGTAGTTGCTTCGCAGTGTGATTATAAAAAGGTGAAGGAGAGGTTGAAAGGAGAGAGAGCAAAACAAATTTATTCAGCTACTAACCGAGATCGATCTGCATGTAATGTGGTCCGGGGTGGCTTTTGTTTACACACCAGGACCCCAATGGGTTATCCAGACGACCCATGTAGGGCTGTAGATGTCTTCTGCCGTACGATGAAGAAGCTGTGATTTGATTGTCCCGGATAATGAATCTATTTGCCATGCCCAGGCTATAAATGCAAACTAGATAGAAACTACGTGTAAAAATTGGTTAACATCCATGAATGCATCAATTAATCAATCAAGCAAAGAAGCTCTATTTAAGGAGGGTGGTTATGATAAAATGGTATTTAAAAAGCTGGTACATCTGCGATGGTTACTCTTCTGCATGCGTAATGCATCTAATAAGGGAGGGGAGGGAGGTTTGTGTTACCTTAGTCACTTTCCCGTCTCTCTTGCACAAATATTAAACCAAGGAAACTTCTATCCAAGCAGAAAGAATAGGCACCAACTATTATACGAAACTGAATCACTGTGAACCACATACATGATTAGTTTGACAATGACGATGATGATGACGATGATGATGAGTATGAGGATAAGAATGTGGATTAAGATGAGGATGATGATGAGTATGAGGATAAGAATGTGGATTAGGATGAGGATGATGATGAGTATGAGGATAAGAATGTGGATTAGGATGAGGATGATGATGAGTATGAGGATAAGAATGTGGATTAGGATGAGGATGATGATGAGTATGAG
>JAEMWC010000326.1:607500-615000 GCA_016490735.1 Pachyseris speciosa
GACTTATCAAAGTTACTCGCCTCTTTAATCACCCTGAGAGCGTGTTATCTGATAATTATTCACCATTTTTAACTCCTTGATTGATGATTTTCCAATTATGGTGTCACGCCTGATTGTCGTCCTCGCTGTTTGCACTGTGGCTTCAGCAGCTCCAATCATCAGGATAAAAAGTAAGTTAAAACGTCACTTGAACGATCTTACCAGATTGTTTACAACAGTCTATTAACACTGTCAGACATTTATAGAGATGTTCTTTAAACGAAGACGTCTTAGGAAATCAAAAGCTGATCCACTGCTCGTTGATTAGCTTCTTTGAGAGATCAGTATTAAGCCCCAGTTATCAGTTATCTAAATTCGGTGTATATTAGGAGATAGAAATCACCGATGGTACCAGCAAGACTTGTCAAAGTTGTATTTTACGACTGTCGAGAATCTTTTATTTACACAGCTGCAGGTTTTATCAGTGAACGGGCATATACATATCACTGAAATTTCGGTTTACGTTAACCCTTGCAATTCAAAAAGAAAGTTAGAAATGCGAGCCACTGGACTGTGTAATCACCCGCTATGTGGTTACAACTGTATAATTTTGTTTATGGAAATAAGTGGGCGGAGGGCTTCTTGCTCCACAATTAAAACATGGAGTCTAATCTGTCTGCTCTACCGTTTACTAAACAATCACTTTCATTGCTGCATATTACAACACCTTGCAAGTGCCCATCTCTTTGTAGAGTACCAGAAAATCTACTTTTGTCAGAGGCCTCCTCGCCAACACTGCACTGTTGTTGCCAAATGTTGATATCAAACTATTTCCCTCAACGTTGATAAAAACACGATAACTTATTCATACGAAACGCTATAAAATGCGATTGAGAGGAATATGAACAGCTATGTGCAAACGTAGTTACATTGTATTGTTCAGCTACGTTTTCTAACAGTCTCTTTGATATTAGCACTTGCATGCCATGCAGAAGGTATTGAATGCAATAGCTCGTTTGACATACAAATAAGCAAGCAACTGGTTCATTTTGCACTCTATTGAACCTTTCGCGTCGTTTGCATGCCTATTCAAAGTTTAAATATAAGAGAAGTTAAAGATATTGTGCATCAAATGGGAACTCGGAAAAAAAATCCGAGCCCCAGATGGGATTTGAACCCACGACCCTCCGTGATCTAGTCGGATGCTCTAATCACTGAGCTACTGGAGACTCTATGGTGAGCAAGGGTGAAATGTGGGTATGACTAGAACTGCATCACGCAGTTACATAGTCAAATTTTAAACGACCATATATGACTCATAACTGCATCGCGCAGTCACATTAAGGCATATCGGCGATAGCACCTCGCTAACTGCATCACGCAGTCACATTAAGGCATATCAAAGATGCAACCAACCAACCACCAAGCGAGTAAATATAAGAGAAGTTAAAGATATTGTGCATCAAATGGGAACTTTCAATACCCACATTTCACCCTTGCTCACCATAGAGTCTCCAGTAGCTCAGTGGTTAGAGCATCCGACTAGATCACGGAGGGTCGTGGGTTCAAATCCCATCTGGGGCTCGATTTTTTTTCCGAGTTCCCATTTGATGCACAATATCTTTAACTTCTCTTATATTTACTCGCTTTGGTGGTTGGTTGGTTGCATCTTTGATATGCCTTAATGTGACTGCGTGATGCAGTTAGCGAGGTGCTATCGCCGATATGCCTTAATGTGACTGCGCGATGCAGTTATGAGTCATATATGGTCGTTTAAAATTTGACTATGTAACTGCGTGATGCAGTTCTAGTCAATACCCACATTTCACCCTTGCTCACCATAGAGTCTCCAGTAGCTCAGTGGTTAGAGCATCCGACTAGATCACGGAGGGTCGTGGGTTCAAATCCATCTGGGGCTCGGATTTTTTTTTCCGAGTTCCCATTTGATGCACAATATCTTTAACTATTCAAAGTTTATTCGAAGTTTCTGTGCGTTGCAATTAAGAATGGTTTAAGGTTTAGCAGAACAATGGCGATGCAATTTAACATTCGAATGCATCAAATCGGTGGGATGGTCCATGGTTGACGGAGGCACCGGTCCGGGATTAGTTCTCCCATAGGGTGTTTTCTTTTAGCACCCTTCCAGCGAGTTTGGATCAATCTGAATTTGTACCCAGAGCTAGTGACAAAAACATGCCAATTGATCCACCTCCTCCCCGAGATTTTCCTATTAAGGTATCTTATGTTTCTACTGGAGACTGCTCTGAATGGTTAAGACTCGCCTTCATGATACCGTCATGGAATTATGGTGAATGCCTCTTAAGTTGCTCCTTGAAAGAAACAGGCCTCTTATCAGTCTTGAATTGAAATACGATTCCGCTCAGTCCACAAATACCATCATCTCTGTTTTTTTTGTTTTGTTTTGTTTTTTGTTTTGTTTTTGTTTTTGTTTTTTTGTTGTTTTTTTGTCAGTTTCTAAAGAAAAAAGATACGAAGGTGGGAAAGTTGGAAAAAAATGGAACAATAATTATATTTTAGGCGACAATGAAAAAGATTAAGTTTGAAGACTAACTCCGAACAATCTTATATGCCCCCGTTAATCAGTAATGTTTATTTCTTGTAGCTGTAAATGGCCAAAAGAAGTCATATTGCTGTTACGGAGTTGTGCAACCTTTCGACATGTCAGCAAAAGCGAGGCAAGGTTTACGAGCGTTAAATCAAGTTGGATTTAACTTAAAGAAGATTCGAACAGTGATTGATATCCACCAAAAAGCTGTGGCGGGAAAGCTTGAGAATGCGGAGGCAGAAGCAGAAAACCTGAATAAAAGAGTACAAAAAGCCTTACAAGCCGTAATGAAAATCCTTTCGGATGCTACTAAAAAGGCTGCAAAGACTTTGAGCGAAGTGTCAGGTATAAATGAACCTAAAATGATTACAGCGGTTACCAGTAACACGCGCCCTCCAACAATTTTTCCCATTTTCGAAAACTAAGTTTTGGTGGACGTCAATCAAATGTTTCCATGACAAAATAGTCCTCGTTTCGTGTCAGTTTCACAGCCATGTTCGATCGTCGTTGGGATTAGGTATAATCCGCTCAGTTATTACTGACAAAGTCGTTTCCAGTTTAATTCGTTGAGATGGAGGATTATTATGTCGAGACAACGTGGTCTGTCCTTGAATCACATAGCATGCAGAAACACTTCTTGGGAGCAAAACGTTTGTGAAGAAGGCGATTCGATTGTACGTAAACACTGGAGCAGGTCAAAGAAACGAAAAATATCAGGTAGCTGAAAACGTTGGCCTCAGAAAATAAGTCGAGTTGTGTGGAGGTTGACTTTTTATCAGCTTTTTACGGATGTAGATTATTTTGGTCGCAGAAATTCTTGTCATTCGTTACGCTATAAGATAATCCAGAGCTCTATCTTGACGAGTTGCAAGCGTGGTTGGAGTACAAGAGAGGTGAGGCATATGCAATGCAAAACCCTCAGCAGTGTACGACAAATGGGATTGATAGTATAAAAAGGTACTGATAGCCGTAAGAGATTAGCAGTCAAATTTTTTTAGTTCATCCTGTATTAAAGATTATAATTTAATTCTCATGTTGTTGTGGTTGTACACTGTTCGTAAATTTGCAGCCTCAAATCATTGCCCGTGAGCGAGACAAACGAAAAGGCACAGAGTTCAGACGATTTACTTCTCAGTTTCAACCAGAACAGTTTCTGTTTATCGACGAGTCAAGTAAAGATGAAAGAGCAACTTGGGTACTCTGCGAATAGATACTGAAATAGCGGTTAACCCCGTTATTGTCATGGATACATTTGATTGACGTCCACCAAAACTTAATTTTCGAAAAGGGAAAAAGCCGTTGGAGGGCGCGTGTGACTGGTAACCGCTGTAATCAAGACCAAGCTCATTTGGCTCTCAAGTCTTGACTTGCGAGAGAAACCGAAGGACACAGTGCAGTATTTTATTCCCTTTAGCCAGTTTTGGTTTTACTTCCGGTGAGCTTACAAAAAACTTGTGCCACTTTCTTACCCTAATGGCAGTAAAAATCCAAACGTTGCATTTGTTGTGATTTTCAGAATTGTTATAATATTTTTTAATAAGTGTCTTTATATCTGATAAAAACACAGCGAAATTTTACATCCGATTTTCTCAGCCAAAATAACCCAAAATCTAAATTTTAGTGTAAGAGTGGATAGGTGTACAGTAAAGTCTTTTTAAGCCGTCCAATAAATAATGATATTGATAATGATAATCTTTTATTAGGAAGCTTATAATCACATAACGTGGTTTTCAGAAATTAAGGTCCACCAACTCAATGCATCATTTATTTATATCGCTTGCAGAGGCCACGAATGATCTCGGAAAAATTGGTAAAGACATTGAAGCCACAAAAGCCTATGACATGATCACCAGGATAAGGGAAATGATCGCGAAAACACCGACTGACAAGAAAAACGACGAGGAAAAACAGGACAAGACGAAAAAAACCGACGACAAGAAGCCAGAGGTCACAAAATCTAAGGACAACAAATCCAGTGGCATAAAATCCAACAAAGATAAAACAGTAGACGAACATAAATCCGAGGACAAGCAATCTGCTAACAAAAAAGACGCAAAGCCAACGAAAGCAAAGCAAACTAAGAAAAAGGGACCAAGTTAAAGGAAAGAAGAAGCACAAATCACTCCATCCAAAAGACAGAATTCCGGGCGCAAATAGAATGGAGAAGAGTATAGAAGCTCGACGTTTACTCGACAATGCAGAAGTGTATGTGAATGAGCAAGTGGAAAGGGCGAGGGATGTTATCGAGAAGAGAACCGAGGACAGCAAGCGGGCTATGGAAAAGGCCAAAATGTTTTTGAGACAAGTTGAGGATGACTTGCTGCAGGTTCAGAATGGTATTGAGGAAGCAGGAATTGAACTCAACTGAAATTGCCACAGTGGGAATATATTCTTAAGAACATATTGTTTCACCAGCTGTGAAAAGAGGGATCTACTCTCATTACTGTAATATTGCCTCTGCAGAAAACATAGAAAGGGGTAAAACGAAGTTTTCATGTACTGAACGTTTGAGAAAGCAGATGAGGTTAAAAACACGAAGAAACTGACAAAAACCTTTCTCTTTGTAAAATCAGGCCGGCAAGGTTTGGTTTACTGCAAGGTAAGGTGGAAAGAAATGACAATATTTCGGCTCCATTTCAAAGTTATAGTGATGCAATGATAGAGCCAAAATATAATTGTATTTCGTTCCATCTTAACTTGTAATCAGCCAAAACCTGATTTAAACAGCCGGAATTTCCAATGAAAACAGTGTCATGACAGAGGCGATACTATTTCAATTGTCGTTAGGACCATTCTCACAAACCAACCCAAAGCAAGTCGAGTAACTTTAACTTTAATCTACGAAAAGTGGGATATGATCGCTGAAATAAAACGGAAAAGCCATGCATGAGTTTTGAAAACTAATTTAGTAAAATTTGCAATATGGGATTCTCTATTTCTTTTCACTCGTGGAAGGAACTATGTTTCTTAATAGATTATAGCAAGCTGTTTTCGTTTTTTTCTGTTTTGTTGTTATTGTGACAATTTTAACAAGCTGTTTGTTTTTTTTTTTTATTGTTTTGCTGTATTTGAACGATTCTGCAGGGCTACGAAAAGTGCAAACAACAAGTACAAGTAGAAATGAGGTGTAATAACCAGATAACCAGTCATGACAAGTGAAACGGAGAAGTGAAAATGATGAATGTTATCGTGGTAACAAACTTTTTTAAAATGAGAAGTCGCCTAACCACAGACTTTTTTTTTCAAAAATAATAAAAAGAAATAAATAATAGCGATGGTCTTTCACGCCTTCCATTCTCCCCCCCCCCCCCCCCCCGTGTTACAAAGATATGGAATTTGATATACATGTATTCACAGCCATTTATTCATTTTAATTCTACTTTCCGTTAGCTTGATAGCTCAATTGCACTGCATGTGGGGTCGTCTTCTTATGTTTCTTGCATTTTTTTTAGTTTCTTGTCTCCTGGTTGTCTCTGGTAGTTCCAGGACTGACCTTAATCTACCGGATACTTCACAATACTTTAGGATGGGTAGCACCTCGAGGACAAAAAGTCCACTTGGCAGTTGAACTTGAGTACCCTGTTCAACAACTTTTGAGATCAGCTAGCGGTGGGTAATGCCCTTAAACTGGAACTTTAAGATTACATCACGGAATGGCATTTAAACCTGCTAATACGAACAAAGAGGCAACGAAAGGACGGTCTACAAACCCTGCACGTTTCATCGCTATAACTTCAATTGCTTCAAGTGGTTGCTCAATGACGGGGGCCGACACAGGCTTACGACACTTCAAGGCACAAGGCAGTACACGTGCTTTCGAGATAATGAACACCACGAGGCTGCCTTCAGGACCGTGGACACTCGGCTGAAAAGCTTGACAAAAACTATGTCGACCTTTCATTATAGCCCATAGTTTAACTCACTGGGTCAAAAGCCTCCGGTGTACTTCTTAACTAGACGCGATAACAAGGTGGCCAGCGAGGGCTGCATCTTTTTCTGACGCTCAGCTAGGAAATTTCATTAACTGATTGGTCCATGGTCATACTTTCTTCCGTTTTCGATCCATACTCATTAGTGATCCATCCTCCTGTAGGGCTGCTTTTAGCCTTGGTCAGGCTTTTATTAACACTTCATTCTTCATTTGATTTCATTTCCGCAGTTCATATATGATTCATATCATATATCATTCACACTCATTTCTTTCACGGGAACATATGAACCCACAATTGACCTGCTCCCAACGTCAGTGGCTTCATAGCTCAGTTGGTTAGAGCATCGCACCGGTAATCGTGAGGTCACGGGTTCAAACCCCGTTGAAGTCCTGAATTTTTCTCAGGCTTCTTTTCGCAATTGCATAAATTGCGTTCACAACTGCGAGGATCATTCTTCATTTGATTTCATTTCCGCAGTTCATATATGATTCATATCATATATCATTCACACTCATTTCTTTCACGGGAACATATGAACCCACAATTCACCTGCTCCAACCGTCAGTGGCTTCATAGCTCAGTTGGTTAGAGCATCGCACCGGTAATCGCGAGGTCACGGGTTCAAACCCCGTTGAAGTCCTGAATTTTTTTCAGGCTTCTTTTCGCAATTGCATAAATTGCGTTCACAACTGCGAGGATCATTCTTCATTTGATTTCATTTCCGCAGTTCATAAATGATTCATATCATATATCATTCACACTCATTTCTTTCACGGGAACATATGAACCCACAATTGACCTGCTCCCAACGTCAGTGGCTTCATAACTCAGTTGGTTAGAGCATCGCACCGGTAATCGCGAGGTCACGGGTTCAAACCCCGTTGAAGTCCTGAATTTTTTTCTCAGGCTTCTTTTCGCAATTGCATAAATTGCGTTCACAACTGCGAGGATCATTCTTCATTTGATTTCATTTCCGCAGTTCATATATGATTCATATCATATATCATTCACACTCATTTCTTT
>JAEMWC010000326.1:620000-650000 GCA_016490735.1 Pachyseris speciosa
TCATATATCATTCACACTCATTTCTTTCACGGGAACATATGAACTCACAATTGACCTGCTCCCAACGTCAGTGGCTTCATAACTCAGTTGGTTAGAGCATCGCACCGGTAATCGCGAGGTCACGGGTTCAAACCCCGTTGAAGTCCTGAATTTTTTCTCAGGCTTCTTTTCGCAATTGCATAAATTGCGTTCACAACTGCGAGGATCATTCTTCATTTGATTTCATTTCCGCAGTTCATATATGATTCATATCATATATCATTCACACTCATTTCTTTCACGGGAACATATGAACCCACAATTGACCTGCTCCCAACGTCAGTGGCTTCATAGCTCAGTTGGTTAGAGCATCGCACCGGTAATCGCGAGGTCACGGGTTCAAACCCCGTTGAAGTCCTGAATTTTTTTTTCAGGCTTCTTTTCGCAATTGCATAAATTGCGTTCACAACTGCGAGGATCATTCTTTATTTGATTTCATTTCCGCAGTTCATATATGATTCATATCATATATCATTCACACTCGTTTCTTTCACGGTAACATATGAACCCACAATTGACCTGCTCCCAACGTCAGTGGCTTCATAACTCAGTTGGTTAGAGCATCGCACCGGTAATCGCGAGGTCACGGGTTCAAACCCCGTTGAAGTCCTGAATTTTTTTCAGGCTTCTTTTCGCAATTGCATAAATTGCGTTCACAACTGCGAGGATCATTCTTCATTTGATTTCATTTCCGCAGTTCATATATGATTCATATCATATATCATTCACACTAATTTCTTTCACGGGAAAATATGAACCCACAATTGACCTGCTCCCAACGTCAGTGGCTTCATAGCTCAGTTGGTTAGAGCATCGCACCGGTAATCGCGAGGTCACGGGTTCAAACCCCGTTGAAGTCCTGAATTTTTTTCAGGCTTCTTTTCGCAATTGCATAAATTGCGTTCACAACTGCGAGGATCATTCTTCATTTGATTTCATTTCCGCAGTTCATATATGATTCATATCATATATCATTCACACTCATTTCTTTCGCGGGAACATACGAACTCACAATTGACCTGCTCCCAACGTCAGTGGCTTCATAACTCAGTTGGTTAGAACATCGCACCGGTAATCGCGAGGTCACGGGTTCAAACCCCGTTGAAGTCCTGAATTTTTTTTCAGGCTTCTTTTCGCAATTGCATAAATTGCGTTCACAACTGCGAGGATCATTCTTCATTTTTTTTCATTTCCGCAGTTCATATATGATTCATATCATATATCATTCACACTCATTTCTTTCACGGGAACATATGAACCCACAATTGACCTGCTCCCAACGTCAGTGGCTTCATAACTCAGTTGGTTAGAGCATCGCACCGGTAATCGCGAGGTCACGGGTTCAAACCCCGTTAAAGTCCTGAATTTTTTTCTCAGGCTTCTTTCCCCAATTGCATAAATTGCGTTCACAACTGCGAGGATCATTCTTCATTTGATTTCATTTCCGCAGTTCATATATGATTCATATCATATATCATTCACACTCATTTCTTTCACGGGAACATATGAACCCACAATTGACCTGCTCCCAATTTCAGTGGCTTCATAGCTCAGTTGGTTAGAGCCTCGCACCGGTAATCGCGAGGTCACGGTTCAAACCCCGTTGAAGTCCTGAATTTTTCTCAGGCTTCTTTTCGCAATTGCATAAATTGCGTTCACAACTGCGAGGATCATTCTTCATTTGATTTCATTTCCGCAGTTCATATATGATTCATATCATATATCATTCACACTCATTTCTTTCACAGGAACATATGAACCCACAATTGACCTGCTCCCAACGTCACTGGCTTCATAGCTCAGTTGGTTAGAGCATCGCACCGGTAATCGCGAGGTCACGGGTTCAAACCCCGTTGAAGTCCTGAATTTTTTTCAGGCTTCTTTTCGCAATTGCATAAATTGCGTTCACAACTGCGAGGATCATTCTTCATTTGATTTCATTTCCGCAGTTCATATATGATTCATATCATATATCATTCACACTCATTTCTTTCACGGGAACATATGAACCCACAATTGACCTGCTCCCAACGTCAGTGGCTTCATAGCTCAGTTGGTTAGAGCATCGCACCGGTAATCGCGAGGTCACGGGTTCAAACCCCGTTGAAGTCCTGAATTTTTTTCAGGCTTCTTTTCGCAATTGCATAAATTGCGTTCACAACTGCGAGGATCATTCTTCATTTGATTTCATTTCCGCAGTTCATATATGATTCATATCATATATCATTCACTCGTTTATAAAATGTTCAAACAATCACGAGCGTTATGATTGGTCGAATCGAGTGCATTATATCTTAACATATGTACACGGCCTACGTGACTCGCGTGCATTGTGGAATTATAATCCACGCAGGTTACGTCACAAGGGTGCGTGCGCAAATCTCTGAACATTTTATAAAGAAAATAATGTAAAAGCAATAAAATATATGTGACATTTTGGACATAAAAGCAAAATTTGGGTTTGGAGCGTCGTCAGATTTCATCAATTTACTTGCGGTATGAAAGCTCGCGCAAATCTCCGGGAAACTTTATAAAAGAAATAAAAACGTTTTCTTCATGAAAGAAGTTTATTGTCAAGGGTTCTGTTAACTTTGAATTTGTCGCTGATTAACTATTTACCTACCGACTTTTTGTACGTCGTTTTTGCAATTCCCGAGGTACGATCTCGTTATTCCATATAAGGGGTTACCACAAAGCATTTGCTGGCCCACAACACCGAAATCTCTGTCTTTCTTGTCACGCTTGTCACTTTAACTTTTGCTTGGTTTTAAGCGAGCAGTCGACCTCGCATTCAGTAAGTATTTGATTATAAGTGCGTTTTTTCGAGCCATTTGCCACCTCAGAAGCCCCCTGCCCGGCATCCTAAAGTTGGGACAGACAGGGTAGAGGCAATCGTCTGAAAAAAATTTCACAGCAAGGTGGCAGCCGAAAGTGTTTGAGCGATTCTGGCCGTTCTGTGGAAGGATGCCGAGACCTCACGTGGCAATATGGGCGTGTTTTGACGTGTGAATAACGCAATCGGTGCAATATTTTGTCAGTAAGACTGGGTGGCTCAACGCGTCCGTGCCGGCGTTATGCAAGAATTACCCAGAATTCCTTTGGGTTACAAAGGCGAAAATTACAGACCAGTGAGAGCAAGTAAAATCAAATAGCGTTATCCACGCCGCGCTAAAGAAGTGAGCAGGAAAATGTAGAACGGCCGGGATTGCAGGAAGTGGGGTCTACTTTTGTTGCCAACGTAGACTTTTATTTTCAAGATCTTTTTTTTTTTTAACTTCAAGGTAAACTTACGTAGTTTTTGGTCTTGTTTTTGGCTGGTAATTAATGAGTTAAAGGCATGGCATTGTCGGGTCTCAAACTACCTAAAGTAAATATATTTGAAAAGTGTTGTAAAATAATATTTAAAAGTCATTGCTACGACATGAAGTACTTTTCTTTTTTAATTTCGCTTTTTACTAAATTTCGTTTGTCATCTGTGAATGGCTAGAAGTTACAAAACTGGGATAAAGTTGTAGATGGATCTCTCTATGAATTTGCATACAAGAGAGGCCACCAGTTGATTTGAGAAATGGAAAGTAACTTTATACTTGCCAACAAGCAGGTGCCTCTGACATGAAGACGTAAGGAAACTGAGGCAAAACCAAAACAGATTACCCCTTCTGCGGGATCCTTACGCTTTACGCTTTACGATTTTAGGTCCGAGTGGAACTGTTCGTCGTTTTAACTCACCAGTGAACTTAAGGTAACTCAGATATTAGAAGGGGAGTAGTGTATTAGCTGAGTTAATGTATCAGACACATCAGACGGGGAGCAGGGTTGGCGCAGTGGTGAGAGCGCTCGCCTTCCACCTATGTGTCCCGGGTTCGATTCCCGGACTTGGCGTCATAAGTTGGTTCTCTTCTCTGCTCCGAGAGATTTTTCTCCGGGCATTCCGGTTTTCCCCTCATCATCAGACCTTTCATCAAGCTCGAAGAACGGTGATCGGATGGAGGCTAAATCGTTCGCCTTTGCTTCATCGTTTACAGAGAATAGAAACTTTTATCCCCAGTGCCTCTCTCTGTCGTGTGAATTGGTGTTGAAATAATACGAACGGGGTACCTCGGTGGAGATTCACATCCCAACCAGGGGAGGGCAGAGGAGTAATTATACTTTTAGTTGTTCCATGTCTTAAAATTCTGGTTACTAATGCCTTGGTGCGATTTTATCCAGCTTAACGTTCGCGGTACATACCCTAGATACCCTCTCCGTGTACAATTTTGTGTGGATAACTTTCGTCTAGACTAATCGCATTGAACTTGTAGGGTTCCGGGATTCGAGATTCGGGACATTCTACTTAGTTATGATTGGACTCTGAAATGAAAAGACAACCAAAAATAGCGGAAATCTGAGATTCTAACTATGAGTGATTCAGGAGTTATAATCAGATATTAGAACTATTATTAGCTGTGAGCTAAGGGCTGTAGCTTCCAGCCTACCTATCCTAACATACGTCTGTTTTGCCCTGCCAAGGGACTTAATGTAAGTTATCTTTCGGTGTAGAACATTGCGTTAAAAGAATTATTGGCTTGTAATAACGCAATTCAGGGCAAATGGCAATCCTTATGAGATGTATAGGGCGTAGGAGCTAGAGGAACCTTCGATAGGAATGTATGTATTCGGTTATGTTTTACCCGCATTACTTAAGTTAGATATAACATTTCAAGAGAGAAGGAAAAATTGAACTTCAACAGAGTTAATAAAGACATTTCAAACAGATTTTCCAAAGAAACGATCCCTTAGGTGAGGTTTATAATGGACTGAGTTGAGAGGATGTATGGTTTATCAGACGAGCTATCGATTGAAACGGACAGCCCGGCGAGGTAGGCTCTCAAGTGGCATCAATTAGGAACCATCTTGTCGAAAATTGTAGATCGAAACCTTGAGATTTTATTGTTCTAAAACATTAAACTAACTATCAAGACGGAAAGTTCTTTCGTTCCCAAAAAATTCCAGGCAATCGTTTTCCTTTGAAACGGTGGGATAATCCGACGTAATAGCCAAAACTAAACAGCCTATTACTTTTAAGACAGCCTAGACACCCATCTGACTGAAATAGAACTAAATCCATAGGTGACGAAGTCTCGGGGACTTGATCATCTTCAGAAAAATTCAACTGGCGTGCACAATTTAATGCGTCTCCTTGAAAAACGTTTATTGTTCTCATCTTTACACGCGCAAGAACATGAGCGTTTTCAATTCCGTTTGTGTGCTGTCTCTCTTACTTACAATACATTATCACACTGCAAGATGCATAAATTCTGTCTCCGCTCCAGGTAAGTCTTTTCTACTTAATGTTCCATGTTCACTAACTATGCAATTAGAAACGTGTGTTTTTTTATAGAGTTGATGCTTCCAAAAAATGTTAATTTTAGTGTTGCTAATTTTCAACATAGTCAGGGCGGCTGAGCTTAAACACAAAATTTGACTTTCATTTACTGCTGAAACGCTGTTTGTGCCCCATCACGAACGCACATCTTGTATAAAAGAAAGTCATAGAGAACAGAACCTAAGATCCTGAATTATTTTGGTCAGAACTTACAATCTATAAGTTTCTATATACCAAGAAACGTATCTTGTAGTCACACCTTGAAAACACCTGCCAAAATTATTGTTTAACCCGCAACGCAGTGTAGCCTTAGGTATCGAATTTCACTCTAAGCTATCACAGGCAATGTTCTTTCACTTTAAAATCCTTTTGGTGTATAACCAGTATGATTGAAAAGGCATCAACGCAGGTACGGGGACTACCTTGTAGTATTTGATAGAGATAATCCCTCAGCACCTTGACCACACCGAAAAATAAGATGTTGAAGAACATTTTCACTGCATTTGTCTTTGGGACAGACTTTTGCGGACTGCTCTAACTCTACCGATCGTGACAAGATGCACGTACCGTTTTTCGATCAAAGGCTAACAATATCAACAGCACCTCGAAGAAAGACCCCCTCCAAGAAACATCTTAAGACTGACGGGGATTTATGTCTGTCCAAGAACATTCACACATGACCCAAGTTTCGTAATTTATGATAGCTCTATGACTTCAACAAAGAAGAGATCCTTCAGTAGGTGATCGTAGGAAGAACGAAATAATCAGCTGGGCTATTTCACTAGGCTTGTATCCCACCAATTAGCAGCAACTCCATTCTTTCGTTAATTGAAGTCAAACATTCCAGTGACCAAAGGCCAGTCCGCTAATAACTTCGGTTGCTTTCCCTTTTGTCGCATCTTTAACATCCCCTACCGATTTGTATACGAGATGTTGCAGACAAAGATGACATTTTAGACAACCAACCACCAAACGTTTTCGCCATTTTCACAACATAGGAGTCGACCTGCCGCAAAAGGTGGCCTGCACAAGTCATGGAAAAGCTGTTGACCTTACCAGGGTTGTAGTTTGTTTCTGTCGTGAAGTGCCGTCAATTCCTTGTGGCCACTTTTGCCTGATAAATTCACGAGCCAAGAGGTCTGGCTGGCGTTGAACACGGTTTCTTTATTGTGTCATGAAGCGATAAGGAATTGGTGTTGCTAATCCCCTAGATGAACTGCTTGGCTATAATAAAATTTGGAAGAAAGATTGTGATCTCAAAACTTCGCATCACTTTGCCACTGAGCTTAATAATGATATATAGGAAAGTAAGGATATTTTCGCTTATTCCTGTGATCTTCGTACCTTCAGTCTACGAATCACCATTCATATAAATAAAATGCTGTCTGAGAAATGAGGAGTTAACAATCGAGTCTCCCGCTGTTGGGATAACTTGGCAAAATGCATTATCGGCTTTGTCTACCTAGAGCAAACAGCGGCGTGTTCATCTTTCTGTTGGCAATTGATATCCTGACGTTGAAAAACGAGCACAAACTGGATTATATATTGCTTTAGTTTGTGAACCTTGATTCAAGACGGACGCGATGAGGCAGACAGTTCGCCCTGACAGTTGAATTGTCTCTGTATGAGTATCAAAGCGGCCATTGATATTAAGAGCAATACGCTTTTGGCCCAATTCTATTCTAACAACCATGTTTACGGTGATACTATATCTTCATACTTGAACAACTTGGAACTCTGTGCGCACCAAAACCTGAGCACTGCTTTTCCTTTTACAATAACATAAATCCTTTAAAAAGAAATTTTCTCTGGCACCTGATTCGATAGCATTGCTGCCTTAAGAAGCCACCACAGTATTAGCCGATGCACAGGTTGATAACAGGTGTTTGGTAGCCCTGATGAACTTATGACCTTTACCGTATTCACAGACACAGTTAGAGTAGCATATGACATGATTTAATTCAACAACATCACATGACCTTATGACGCAACATATCATGACAACTCCCCTCTGAGAATGTAAGGAGTACTAAAAGAAAGGCTAAATAAAACGTATTGTCCACAAATCATTGTCCATGATTTGGAAAAAGTTCATAGTCATTCATATTAATTTTATGCCGTTAGCAAACAAGTCAACAATAAACGATTCTTAAACATCTGAAGAAAATCATCAACACATTAATCAAGCTTGTTCGTAATCAGCCAATAATATAATATAAAGTCCTTCAGTCCAGGAGTTTTAACAATTCGGCCAGAACTTGTCTTGATAATGCTCGGTATCCTCACGTGCGGGGTCTTGGCACGTATTTCTTTGTAACTTTGTGGCGTCTGAATTCACGGATCTTTGCTGAGTGTTGAGTCTTGATAATAATATCTCTCCTTTTCCGTAGTTACAGAATTCCATTGCTGGTCACAAACGGTGAACGAGGGGTGCTAACGAGCTTTGTAACTGTGGCAGGTTGCCACCTATGCAAGTGGTGACTTTACGCTGACATTACCCCCATGTCTAGGTTGGGGTATCATCTTGGCTCCACTGTCAAAGTAAAATTTCTGTTTCTCTTGGTGAGCTAGGAGCTGGGATAAGGCATCCGTTGAAATTTCTGCATTCAGTAGATGAGCAGTGGTAGGAAGTTTAGTTTAGTCCAGTAATGGGCGTATTCCTCAGTGATTTCCAGCAGGACAATGTAGGGATCAATGGAGTTTTCAACTTGCCAATTAGCTTGTGGGTATTGGGGACTAGTAGTGTGGGCTTAAATTCCCATCATGTGACTCTGCAAATTATTTGAATTTCCGGCTGGCAAATTGGGGACCGGTGCCGGAAATGACCTCTTCGGGTATCCCATATCGTGTGAACGTGGAATGGAGTTGAGTGATACCTTCTGAACTAATGGTGCTGTTACTTAGCAAGGTAATTTATACTTAGTCATTTGTAATATTCAACAGTTAGTAGGCAGTCTTTACAAGTCTTCTGTCAGGGTCTGTGAGGTACTTCATGCTGAATCAGGGGTTCATTGGTGTTGGTCTTTCTGTTGTTGAGACAAGAGCTGCAATTTGAGTTGAGATCTGAGATTTTTGAATTCATGTTCGACCAGTGCGTAACATTCGTGCTCTACGTTTTCATTTTTCAATTCTAAGGTGGCTTTCGTGAATTGCTCCAAACGTCTTAGGTCTCAACCTTGTTAGGCTTCATGGATTTCATCTTTGAGATTTCTTGGCTTTTCACATCGTAATAAACCAGGACGTGCTTTGAGGTGAGGAATTTCTTAATTTCATTGAGCGAGTTTTCCTGCTGTTCGCCCCAATGCCATTGCACGTCTTTTCTCAGCAGGCTGGCTCGGTCACCATTCCGCAGACGTTACGTTCCACATCTTTTTTCTGTTCTGTGGTACAGGCATGTTGAGGATGGCTTCAACCTTTGATTCGTCAGGTTTGACAACACAACAACAACACAACAATCTTTATTTCGTGCCCGGAAATTACACAGTGTAGACAAATACAAGAGATAAAAAATTACAATAGAAAAGAGCACAGCCACTTAGAAATAGCAGAGCTAATCGAGCTAAGTGGCTGATTGGCTTGATTTGACTCCTTCTTGCTAATTTTGTCGCCGATGTAGACAACTTCAGGAATCTTGATTCTGCACGTTTGCTTCTTTAACTTTACACTCTTTTCTCTTGCTCTTTCAAGGATATTTCTGAGTGCTCTGTTAATGCTTTCTTCATCCTTGCCCCAAACTAGGAGGTCGTCATAGATAACTTCTGCTCCTTCAATCCCTTCAAATGCAAATTGCATTTTCTTTTGGAATACTACATTGGAGGAGTTCAGGCCAAACGGCAGACGATTGAACTTGAAGCGCCCAAATGGGTTGCTGAAAGTGTTAGAAGAGAACTTGGATAGTCCTGCTTAACATGCCAGAAGCCATCTTAGGCATCCAATTTGCGGAACACTTTTCCACCAGTTAACTTGCTCGTAATCTCAGTGGATGTTTGAAGTTGAAAATGTTCTCTCTTTACCGCCTGGTTCAAGTCTTTAGATCAAGACAAATTCCTAAACTTTCATCCTCTTTCTCCGCTATAACGATCGAGCTCACAAATTCTGTAGGCTGATCAACTTTCTCTATCGTACTCTGCAATGGTTCCATCCTGTCGAGCTCATTCTTTGGCTTGTGCAGGAGTGTGAATGGAACCTTTCTATGGAGATGGATGACAGACTGGTTTAATTTCAATATGACGCTCCCCTTCGAGCTCTCTAAGGCCTTCAAACAGATGGGGGTTTGATACTTGGATCGAATATAGTAATTACCATAGTTACCCGGCCAGCGGTCATCTGCTTATCAGTATCATAATATATACCGTGTTCAGCTCGTTTAGTTATCGCAATCGTTTGTCAATTAATAGCGTTAAGAAAGAACTCTCCGTAATCGTAACCTCTGGTCGCCGTTTGAGTCAGTTTCATTACTTGCACCTTCGACTTTCAAGACAAGTAACTCTCTCAAAGATGGCCATAGCGAAAGATCCCAATTCCCTGTACGAACAAACAAAATGACCAGCTCCAAGTTGGCTTGTTAGCTCAGATGGTAGAGCACTGCACCGGTATCGTAGAGGTCGTGGGTTCGACTCCCGTACAAGCCTGAATACTATATTTTGACTACTGCTTAAGTAGTGTTCATAACTGCGATGATCACTCACATATTCATTCTTTAATCCGCAGTTCAAATATATGATTTTCATATGTTCATTCTCACTTAGGAATGGAATTTGGTATCGATCCTCTCTTTGTTGATCTAAAATTTAGATGGGTTTGTTTGTTAATAATGGTCTTTGTTCAACAACAAAGAGCAACAAAAGAGCTCAATTTACAGTATAATCAAAGTATAATCAAACTAAAGTATTAAGAAGACACCTATTGATATGATAAAAACTGATTTAAAATGCTTGGTATTTTTTCTAGTTAAGATGTAATTGTGAGCCCTTTTACGTAGTTTTCTAGTCCTTTCAGGTGGTAAAAGTTCTCTTAGAGCAGTTTTTGTGGTGATGATTCTACGCCACAATCAGTTTAAATCTCTACTTTTTGATATATCAGTGATATAGTAAAATTTGTTTTAAAAGTTCATGGAACTTCAAATGGAAAGTAGGACGCTATTTCTTTGTACTTGTTTATAAGCATGAAACGTTTTTTCTCTATTAGGTGTTTCCAGATCAAATGACCTCAGCACCTTGTTTGGTGGGAGTTCCCATAGCAACCTACAGTCTCTATCTTTGGATTTTAAATCCGCAAACAAGCCTGAACGTTTTGCGGAAGATCAAACTCGGAATTCCTCGGAAAACGACGAAGATGACCTTTCAAGTACCAAACTTTCGTTAGACCTGTTGGAAACGAACGGCAGACACGGAGAAGCCGAGATCGGAGATATCGAGGAGTCGGAATTCGTCGGATCTAGGGAAAAGAATGGCAAGGATGATGTACTAATCATTAGAAGTCCAGACAAGAAGAGCACAAACAAAGACGTATTTATTCAAGGAGAAAATGCTCATAATGATCATGGCCTTCACGAAACCATCACAAAAATGACTCTGCATAACATACTTTCGCATCCAGAGAGCAAACCTCGCATTATCAAAGCACCAGTCTTGGAATCCATATCTTCAGCAGGCGATGCAAGTGGAGGCAAAACAACTAACATTATAGGCAGACGGAGGGGCGGTGGGAAGGGAACTGAAGATGGGCGAGTGCACAAAAGGGAAACCACTGAAGAAGCTAAGGAGACTATAACAGAATCTGGAAGCTCTGATACTAAAACAACCGCCAATTCTGACGGTTATGGTGCTGACAGCAGTGGGCAGCTTAGAAACCCCGGCACGATTAGTTTCAAGAGGCTGGTACATGAAACTGGCAATCCAAATTTTCAAGGACACGCCCAAGCAAGTGGTGAGCCAGAATTCTCAGGAAAAGAGCCCTTGACAATATTTTTCGGAACATCACGAAGTGGTGATGACCAGTACTCTGGCGAAAGGGTTTCAAAGCATCCAGTAACTGCTCTATCAGGAAACAGCAATAAATTCGAGTTAAATAACCGCCAGTCAAATGAAGGATCTGCTGCTGCAAAGGATGGGAGGGGCAGTGGGATTTCAATTGATCCTTTGCTTCTCCTTCAAGTAAGAAAAATAAGAATGAATGTTCTGCAAGCTGAAAAACAGGCAACGAAAGAACTCAACGACGTTAGGAAGGAATTCCGATTGAAGATGGAAGATCTGCAGGAGGATCTGAAGATGGTGAGGAAGCTGACAAATAATGTTCACAAGAAGGTTGGATCAACGGTGAACCAAGCGCTAGCTATGGCAAGGCAAGCAAAGACTAACGCAACCACCAGATTGTACATGGCGCAAAGTAAGTTTCCATTTCATTAAAGAAAAAACAGACGACTATACTTGGGTTTTTATTTGATGGGGAGGTTGGGAGACTATTTTTGGGTTTCAGGTTGTCAAATAATTGCACAGCTTCTTTTGGACGCGCGAGAATGCCATGCAGATTTTTAGGCCACCTGTTACGATATTTTTACATGACGGCTTCATTTGCACTTGCCTATTCGTTTAAGGCCCAAGAGTCTATCGGAATCCACAGCAAGTTAGTTTTAGTTCCTTTCTGCAGATACCGGAGCCCGGGTGACGTATAAGCCTGGTGGTTTCTTGAGATCTCCTCGCCACTATCTTAGGTGTAACATGTTGCAAATATTATCAAGTTGGCAAATAAAATAATGTTGACATAAAACACAAAAAACAAAAGACAGAACGATACTGCAACAACTCCATTTATCACAATACCTCAAATACAATAGACTGAAACTGAGAATGTGCTCCGGTACATGCAGAGAGAACCTTAGTTTTTGCTTCATTAACACTAATCCAGACTCTATGTATTTCTATTTCCAAGTTCATGGTACCGAATTCAGAGCAGCTTTTTTTTAATGCGATAATCTCAATAATGGATCTATTTTCCTTGTTCTTTATTGTAGAAGCTGCAACAGCTTTGAACAACATTGAGAAACGGCTTGGCGTGATTCACACCCGCAATGCATCCAGAATACTTCGGTCAAGGATACCACAGTTTCCACGATTGAACGACGTAGCTCTTTACAAACAACTCTTGACAACAGATGCTATATTGACAAAACTTGACGGAGCCAAAGAGTAGCGGTTTATCGAGCTGAGAAGCGATTTCGCAACGAAGAAGAGACAGGGAGCTCAATCGCAGAAGAAGTGCATTCGTTAAGAGGGGAGCTGGCATCAGCAGAAAAGGAACTAAGTGACGAAACCGACGCGGAGCTAGAAGATGAGAGGGAGGCCCAAGAGAAGATAGAAGAGGCAATGCAAAGGAATAAGCTCGTCGCTAAGAAGACTGCATTTGCATTGATGTCTATTGAGAATTACTTACAGAAGCTTCAATCAGATGAGAGTAAACTGAAGAAATTAAGATTTTACTGATTTCATAACCTGTTGAACTTAGGTTTCTTCGCCGAGATAGGATAACCATGAGGATTGGCGCTAAGAGTGATGGCAATTTGTTCCTATAGCTGTTTGGTGATAGCTGGAAGCTTTTACTGGAAGTTTTGTCACCTGCGTACCCATTTGTGTTATACCTTTGCATCATATCTACAATTTGCTACACTGTTTGACATCACTAAGATTGTTTGGCACTAGAGACCTTGGAAAAAGAACGGGCCTCTTTGAAAATTTTATACGAGAACAAGGTTCTTTAATTACTAACTTGGTGAGACCACTGAAGTGAATGTAGTGGAGGATATTGATAAAGAACTTTGTTGTAATCATCGTTTTAAAACGTTCATTTGACATCGTTTCAGCATTGAAAAATTGGATGGCTTCGAATAGCAACGCCTCTAATTAAACTGTTTCACTTGTATTATATATTTCCCTGTCTTCACGTGTGAGAGGTGATCCCATTGTTATCGATTCCTGTCAGTAAACCATCTGCTAAGTAATGTCATCTCTTCCTTGCTCTACTGATGGCTGCTTTCACCACAGACCGACCAGCCATATTATCACACCAACAGCCTAGATTTTTCTTTTTTGAGGGAAGGGGGAAGGAATTCGCCAGTTTTATCTTTTCAGTTGGGAGAAAGAGCTGGTAGTTTTTCATAAATGCAAATGCAAATGTGAGCTAATTGTAGTGCATCAATGTACCTAATTTTCAAGAAGTTCGCAACTTTTTTGAATGTGTACATGTTTCGGATAAAACTCCAGCCATCTTCAAGGGAATATTCACTCTCGCAACAAATTGACGATAAATTGTAGGCAATACTTACTAGATTTCAAATTTTGTTTTGAAACGTGGATATAACATTTAAGTGTACAAAAAATGGATATCATCATCGCCTATTTCGCTTTTAAATTTTCCGGGCGCGACCATTTTGGATTTGATGACGTGTAATGGTTGCCCTATTGTTCAACACAATGGATTTTCTGCTTCATTCGCTTCCTGGCAATAGCTGCAACCATTGCACGTCATCAAATCCAAAATGGCCGCACCCGGCGGGAAATTCGAAAGCGTAAATAGGAGATAATGATATCGATTTTTTTTTTGTACACTTAAATGTTATATCCACATTTTAAAACAAAATTTGGAAGCTGGCAATTATTTCCAACAATTTTTTAAGCGTGAATTTGTTGTAAGAGTGGAGGTTCCCTTTCAGTTCAAGCAACAGACCCCGCCAGTTTGTGTATGGTATCTGTAGGTGGCGAGAGTCAATAAACACAAACGTACCGAGTTATTATTAGCTTCACATAGAAATGATGAAGCAAAATGCCGAGACCGATAATGAACAAGAGTTTTCAAGATTCATATTTCATTTAATTCACAGCAAGAATCATCAACGAATTACACTTATGCCATAGAGCAAATGAATAAAATTGATGCATTACATAACAGTTGTTAATTAATATATCGACCTCTTCGACACGTAGATGGTTTCCTACTATGACACAAAATATAACTTCAAGAGGAAATAATGAACTTGCATCGAGGACCTCTTACGTTTGCTATTAACATAAGCAAACAAGGCTTGAGCCACAGGGTAATTCTAGTCTATCTGCCAGGTCATGCACCGAAGGCTGCCTCCAAGCGCAGGAGCCTTACCAGTGTTATACACAGGAATCACATCCTTATTCATGCTTCTCTGAAAGGCATCGAAGGCTCTTTAGTTGCTTGTTTGGTTTGAGAAGAAGGGGGCATAAACAGCATTGTTTGTTACCAAGGAGTTGGCGTAGGAACCTTCGGCTGTAGAAAATCCATAGGACTCGCTCTTTTTGATATAGCAAGGCAGGGGAACAACATTAATCTTCGGAAAGGCGTCAAGAACAGCGGTTTTCATGGCCTTGTAATAGCCTGGACCATCTGGGTCGTCAAACAATGAAATAAGGAGAGCATCCTCCTCGACAAATGTCACGATGCCATCAGCGTGTCCAGTGGTGTCTTGGGGATCTGGTAACACTACCACTTTTCTGTTGATAGTGGCTTCTACCTCCTGGACGAATTCTCTTTCAGTCATATCTGGATTGTCGTCGTAAGGCCTCTCAGTGGTAATGGCGGCATCAACTCCATTATCTACGATGTTCCCTCCTTCAAGGACAGGATCGCTGTGCTACAACTGAGGTAACCCCACCATTTTTGCAAACCTCTTGAAGTTTTTCTCATCAAATCTGGCTTGGGCATCTGAAATGTACTGCGGCCTGTACTTAAACTTGATCTCCGGCTGTTGCTTTGGCATACATGGAGGGAAATCTCTCACCCACAAATCCAGTGACTGGTCTACTTCAATCAGATGCACGTTGGTAAAAGTGTGGTGGTTGAGGTATGCTCGGCCTATTTATCGTGGATGATAAACAAATGATCTCTGCCTTTGGTTTTATCATCCATTTCGATGACGAAGTCGGCAATGTTTTGCAAGTAGTCGAGGTACTGAACATCGCTCTCACCGGGCAGGGACACAACAATCACTTGTTTCTTGTCCTCGATGCTAAAAACGAAAACATCTTGAAATTAAATGAAGGCATCATAAAGGCCTAGTGTATCATTTAGCGGTGTCTCTGTTACCTCTCAACGCTGCTCTTAGCGGCTTCTGAAAGGAAACGGGGTGTGTGGTTTTACGGAAAAATATCTGCGTGAGTCTTTCCATCCAATAAGCCTAGCTGCATATTTTGAATAACAAGTGCTATGTTTTTGGCGTGTAAGGCGAAAGTGGCAAGCTTCATTTTGATCAAAAGCTGACTGAAACGTATTAATACCGTAAGCTTTTATGTTTTGTATTAACAAATATAAATATCAAGAAAAAATGCACAGGGACACTTTACGCCATAACATCCAATAAGAGATTTATCATTCAGCGTAACATTCCATCATACTGTGAAGAAAGAAGACAAAAATAACAAAAAGCTGACGAACAAGTGTTATTTTTATAGTACAAATATCTGCGTCAATGTTCGCAGCATATTCGTAATTTCTTCCCTCGTTTACTTCGAGAAGCACTAAGTGAACTCAGGATAAATGAAACGAGCATGCTTCAGAGTCCAAAACCATGCCTCTAATTAAACTGTGTATGACAGAAACAGAAATGTTCACTGATTGTTACCAAACGGAATAATACTTCATTTACACTCACGTGCACGAGGCTAATGAAAGCATCGCACTAGTCAAATAGTATTCACACCGAACCGTGCTAAACAGTGCTTATACAGTCTGATTCAAGTGTAACAACAGAACGAGTCAAACGAAGACTCAGTGTCATCTGTGTACTCTGGCAGGATGACACGTTTCACAATTGCATGAAAATGTAACTATCCGTGGAATGGTCCAAGAAAATAATCTTACCTTGCGGGTGCACCCGAACCTTCATCTAGTACCTGACCTTGTGTTGCAAGGATCAAACTTAAAATTACGATTAAAACACACATAGTGCTCTTTCCCTAGAGACGTATCCAGCAGAGGATATTCCTTTATACCTGAAGGGTCTATTTCAAATGGTGTTGAAAGTAATTGAGGTTTGAGTTTAAGAACCTTCGTCTTTAGCAACGAACGCTCAATCTGGTGACAAACAAAAGTAATTGCCCGGTTTTGACCTTGGGTAGTCGACGGCTTGTCATTGGCTGAAACAAAAATAATTAGCCATAACCGTTATTGCTGTTTAATTAGAGAAACGTTGGCTTCTTTATTTAGCTGGAAGTGAGTTTTCAAATTTTTAAGTTGTTTTTCTATTTTGTTTCTTCAGTTGTACAAGGTACTTTGACTGTTTATTGTCACTGAACGACCTTTCTTTAATTTTGCGGTTAATCTTGCAGTTATTGGTTCAAGGTACTTGAGGCGGCCAACTGGAAAACATGGACTGGACTCTGGACTGGACTCTGGACTGGACTCTGGACTGGATCCTGGACTGGACTTTGGACTGGACTATATAAAAAATTAATATACGCTGAACAACAAAAACGGGAAAAACTATAAAATACCTGGCCGTCTATGAAGTTATGTGGCTTCTTATCACTACAGTTATTTCAAACCACTACACTCTCCGAAAGGAGCTCTTGTTCTGCACACTACAATATAAACTCTAGGTGTATACCAAGACTCGCTCCCTTGAGGAAACACGTCCATATTGTCATATCTAGCACTCTATATTTGCTCTTTATTTGTAATCTTGTTGTTGTTTATTTTACTCTCAAGTTTAGTCACCACGGATAAAGGACCACCCCTATAGTGAACATTTTTATCACGTTGCAGTTCTTATCACACAAACGTTCATTTCACACGAAACCACACTAATGTAACTGTACCGATAACACTTAAAAGGTTGATGACAGTACTCTTTTTCTGGTGTATGTTGGCTTGTACTCCAGTATCGATGGTAATTTGTGAAAGACGATAACTGCAAAAATATGCGAAAAAGAAAAGAAAGTGACGGAGCTACTCTACATTCTTGTGCAGTTAATTTGTGCATTGTATAGAATGAGAATAAAGTAGCGAACGAAAAAGGACGATTGTCTAATTGGTACAAAGGCTATTTATTCCGTTACATTAAGAGGTGTTAAACACTTCCGAAACGAAAAGATATTCCTGATAAGATATCTCAAAGCAAGAGAATTTTAAGGCGTTGTGGCTCCCTCCCTGTTGCGTATGCCTCTGTGCATCGTTTTCGGCTAGTGTCTTGAAGGCATCTATCAGATTGCTCTTCTATTTGATTAAATTTTAGCTTGTACGAGTTCGCGCGATTAATTTTTCGGTATATTTTTGTAACATGGACGAAAGTCCTAAGACAAGTACTAACTACGCTGGAGTTGTAAGCGAAATGGACTCAAACTCTGATCATGTGAAACGTCTCGTAGCTGGCTGACGGCGTACCAATTGGAAAATGAAGAGGAGGCCACGCCTATTGCTTTGGCGGAATCGCTCAAAAGTGTCAAGGTAGTTAATTAGTTTTGTTGTCCAGTTTTAACATGCAATGATTTTCATCTTTTGTTGCCCTTAGTAAGCGACCATCCTTGTTTCTGATAATGCATGCTTCACTGTTCACTTAGGAGGAACGAATCAATTCTTCCAGTGACGACGATGACGATGAATACTTTAACAGGCTAACACCTGGCTTAAAATGTTTTGCTTAATTTGTAGTCCTGTCTGGTTCAATTATAGTAATAGTGCGCGAAGCGATCGCACTTAACATATCGAATATATTGAATTGGACTACATTCCTAACATTCTTTAGACAGCGCACGCATGAGATATATCGTCGTCACAGCATTCACGTAATAGTAACTTGACTTGATTTAAAGTTACTGGGCAGCATTGTTCGATTTTTCGTTTAAGTTCCTTTTGAAAAAAATGCATTCTCAAAACGTGTTGAAAGCGTTGAAAAAATTCCCCGCTGGTTAATAATTAAAAAGAAATGGTTAATCGTTATATTATTACTTAAATATTAACTTCGTTTAATAAAGTCCAGTCCAATGTCCAGTCCAGGGTCCAGTCCAGAGTCCAGTCCAGAGTCCAGTCCAGAGTCCAGTCCAGAGTCCAGTCCAGAGTCCAGTCCATGTTTTCCAGTTGGCCACTTGAGGCGGTATTGTATCGATTCCAAGAAGCACTCATCATTAACACATCTTCGAGTTCTTAAGGTAATTCCCCTGAAAAGGATGTACTATTAAGATTTTTTTCAGACTTGGCACAATTGATAGTTATACATAGGACATTGAAAAAATGCAATAAAAAGATGGGGTCACCGTGCTTGTTTTTGCCCTGCATACTCGTTGTTCTAAGTGTTTTTACGGAGTTGCGCGAGAAATGTTCGAAACATAAACAACTGAAGAAAGCTGTTATATTGTAACAAAAACTATGAATAGCAGTGAAAACTAGAGAATGATTGTTTTTCTGGCCTATATTCGTTTAGTATTGTGATTTCAAATTGCCTGATCTTGCAAATAATGTGAGGAAATTGGACCACTTCGTCATCATTTCAAACTCCTTCCTGGCTCCAAACGCATAGTTTCACCCCATTTATATATAAATAATCCAACTTCTACTATTAAAATTTTTTCTCCTTAAAATATGTTTTTCGTGTGCCTATTACGAGTACATTACACCAATAAAAAAGGGGGGTCACTGTGCTCGTTTCTTTACAACACGACGACGAAGGGAAATTTTCAGCTGAAAAAGCTCAATGTCAAGGCAAATTCGGAATGTTTCTAGTGTACGCGTGCACGAGCGCGCGCTGAATGACGCCATAAATTATGCGCAGTAACGATGCGCCATGCAATTGAGAGGAATCACCTTAAACCTGTTTGCCAACATTTTCATTTCCTTTCTCCCGATTTCGCGCAAATTGTAATTTTGAGGGCCTTATTACTTTCTTAGATCGATTTTTAACTGAATTCCTCTTCAGCTGGCGATAACA
This sequence comes from Pachyseris speciosa, assembly GCA_016490735.1. NCBI lineage: Eukaryota > Metazoa > Cnidaria > Anthozoa > Scleractinia > Pachyseridae > Pachyseris > Pachyseris speciosa. The sequence goes on from JAEMWC010000326.1 coordinate 639,347, forward strand.
TAACGGCGAGATTTCCCGACTTTTTTGTACGTACAAAAACTGTAAGCAAGGCATGTGGGCAACACTTGCAGCTGGTATACGCCTCTTCGTAAAAGCTGGCAAATTCATTAGCTTCTAATGACCCCTCGTAGGTCTGCCTGCAGGCCTCTGATTTTCTAACAAAAATCGCTTTGGGTAGCTATAGTGGTTTCTTGTTTTAATGAAAATTTTGATGAAAAGTAATTATAATTGCAATTTTGAGTGACACAGATAAAAAAAGGCCCACTATCTACACTAATTAGTAGCTTTCTCAGGTCAATGGATAATAAAAAGATCATGGAAGACGTTTGTCCATGCATCCATTGATCCCCGTCCCGTCAACAAGGGTCATTACTAAAGGTCAAAGGCGGTGGAACAAGGAGATAGATGACAGTTCAGACCAACTTGAACCGGCCTTGTTGAAGTTTTATTAGTACTATCATTGTTATTATTCTTGTATGTTCATTTGTTTGTTGGGATGATTTTTTGTTTTTTGGGGGTGATTTTTCAAGTCTTTTCCATTTTGCTTTCGAGTTTGTTTGCTCAGCTGAACTATGCACTTTGGAATTGTTAATTATTGTGACTTTGGGAAAGATTTTAATTCTAGGCTTTTGATGATCGGTGTGTTTTAAACCCGTTTAAACCCCGAAATCACTACACCTGCCTTGGCATTAGCACACTCACCATTATTTTACAATCGTTTAAAGAAATTAGTTAGTAGCTTAGTTCTTGAGAACGATGCCAAGAGAACGGAAACTTAACGGATAAATTCACTGCAATCACGGTTTAGTTCACCTCATCCATTGTCGCCGGATGCCCTCCAGTTTTTTATTATGACCTCGTACTGGTTAATATCCTCATGCAGTTATTCAAACCGCGTCCCACGTGTTTTCAAATGGAAAAGTAAATAAGTAAATGACTTAACTTCTAAATAAAAAAGAGAAATGAAGATTTGAACGATCGTCGCAGTTATAAAAACTACTAAAGCAGTAGCGAAAAGAAGCCTAAAAGATTTAGGCTAGAGCGGGAGTCGAACCCATTCGCCACTTCCACATCTCCCTTGATAAACTTTGTTTGCCCCCCAACATTTTGCATAAGCATTGTTTTCAATTCTCTCGAGACGATTGAAAGACCTTAGAAAAATTGAAGACAATAGTTATGCAAAATTTTGGGGGCAAACAAAGCGTATGATGGGAGATGTGGAAGTGGCGAATTGGCTTGCTAGCTCAATGACCTTAGTTGGTAGAGCACTGCACTACTATCGCAGAGGTTATGGATTCCAATCCCGCACAAGCCTTATTTGTTGTTGTTGTTGTTGTTGTTTTGTTTGTTTCTTTCAGGCTTCTTTTCGTTACTGCTTTAGTAGCGTTCATAACTGCGACGATCGTTCACGTCTTCATTTTACTAATCCGCAGTTCAATGTACGATCTTCATACAGTATATTCATTTTCATGAAAGAAGAAAAATGATGAGTATGTCGTCGAAAAACTTAGTAAGATTGAAGTTAATGGTGTTATTTAAACAGGTGTGTCTATATCGGCTGCTTCTTTTCTTTTTTCTTTTTTTTTTTTTTTTGTATCAACTAGCAAAAATGGGCACTCGGCCATTTAAATAAAGGTTATATAAATTCAGATTGTACATTATTGACCTTAAAAAAAAAGTACCTTTAATTGCAAAGCTTTTTTATATTATCCATAGTGTGTGCATATATTTCTAGCATACCTTTTTATTTCTTGTTTTCACTACGAAAATAATGAAAGTGTGCGCGCGCAAAATCACTGATAGTTCCTTTAGAATTTTTGCACAATAATTCTATGATTACAATTTCTTTTTACATTTAATTATAAAAATGGCGTTGCACAAATTTATTAAGTTCCTGGACAAGTTAAGAGCAAAGGTTCAAGAAAGCTCTCAGTGATAAATTCCCCTTCAAAAAAATTCAGAAAAGGATTTAAAGCATTGTCGATCTCTCTCTTTACAATAAATAAATAAATTAATTAATTAATTAATTAATTAATACGTAAAGGAGAAGTTCATTCCAAAATTACACTGTTTTTTCTTTTCACCAACGAAAAGATAATGTAAAGATAGGCTACTCACCAAAATTTCAGATTCCAAAGAGCTTTTTAACCAAATGAAATCCCTGTCGAAAGTAGCCCGAAAATCGAGAACAGACAGCCGCCATCTTGGAGTAACTTAGCAGCCTGGCAATATATGCGTGACGTCAAAGAGCTCAACCTGGCTCGTAAATAAATGGCTGCCCTGGAGCCGTATCGCTTCGAACCAGAACGTGTTCCTGATGAAAACAAGGGTTCTGATGATGACAACGATGGGTATGAAAGATTACTAAATTTAAACTGGTGTATTTGCGGTCGTTGTGAGTTCAGAGACACTGTAAGAGAGTGCATCTGCTGTCTTGAAGAGCCCGAAGTGGAAAACAAGTTCACGGAAGGTATTTAATGTCGTTTGCACTTTTTCTGCCCTTTCCATGCTCGTGCACCCAAGTGTCAGCTCTCCTGATGAAGACAAGCAGCTAGGCCATGCGACAAGTGTTGTCATTTTCTTACCTCAGTTTAATAAAGTTTTGAAGTAAGTTCTCACCTACCTTGTCAGAGGTCATGTTTAATTAGTTTTTTTTTTATGAGAAAGAGCCAGCAAGCTTCGAGCAAGCCAAGTGTTGTAAACAAAACGTAGAGGCGGTTTGTTTAGCGATAAATTCTATACAAGGTGCCACTGAAGCAAAGAATGTTCGACACTAATGCTATTTTCTTGTCAATTCACTTGCGTAAACAGGGATGTGTTGTATTACACAACACGAAGAGTTTACGGTCGTATGCCTAACGGAGTCAGATTAACGTTTACTCTAATTTAGCCCAGTTTCAGTACAGGTCACGACAAACGCTCAAATCTGAAACAGCGCGAGCTCAACAAAGCGGAAATGGCGCACGCGATTAACATGAAGTAACGTAAAATTTTTATAAGAACATTATTTCTCACTGAAAAACTGAACACCAATTCATGGGGAACGATTTTTGCGCGTGTTTCGTGATCCCTCGCTCGTTTTACTTTATTAATAAGAAAAAAAAGATGGATCACTTGTAGTGTAAAACCACTAGCGTATTTTCATCAGCTAACGCAAGACGTCAAAACAAAAAACAAGTGCTATTTTAGATTGTTTCTCCGCATGCTTATCTCATGGGTAATCTACGCTGTAATTGTAAAACCTTTGCAGACACAACGTAGAATTTACTTTCGGAATTCGACGACGTGGCTTAACGCATATTGGTAACCGGCTGCCGTAATTTAACGTTACATACCTGTCTGTTGCTAGCAAGTCGATTACTTGGCCATCCCTCTCTAAGAATTCCAGGCATCTCTTTAGCCCCTCCTTCTCCATAGCGTTGGAGTTAGCAACTTCCGATACTTGAACAAGGGAAAAATCTACGATCTTTTCTGTCGTCACTTCCATTACGCTGTACGTTCCGTACTTTGCGTTATGACCTGGGCTGTCACATCGCCCGTCTCCAGCAAGCACCAGATGTTGTCCTCTCAATGACTGAAGAGCCTCCTTCTGCTGGATAAGGTAATGGCTGTTGACAACTGGCCAAAGGTACTTCCTTTGAATATAATAAAAGTTCCCCTTCTCAAAAAATCTGATGTTGCAAGCACTCATAACAGCACTAACTCCAGCGAAGTGATTCCCTGTAAAGAGGATTCCACCGCTGCAGATAAGATTCCCCGCTGCCATCCCTTTTGTAAACGGTTGAGAAAACCAAGGCTCAGTGTGGCCAGCTTTGCACTTGGTGGTTACACAAATCAAACTTCCTCTCTGCATGAGATAAGCATTTATTACAATAGCGCCACACCTCCTGCAAATTTGAAACAACTGCTTTAAGCAGCTGTCAAAAACAATTGACTTGCTCTCGTTACTCGACTCTTCGCTTTCGGCAAGCCAGTTACTACTTGGGTGATGAGAGAAATCAGCGTTTTCGTCGTCAGAATCTTCATCTTCGTCGGGATTCCATTCTTCATCTGAGGTATCAGAGCAACCGACTGAGCCTGTGTCATCAACATCATCGCACCATTCCTCGTCGGACTCATCAGACAGCTCTGGCAAATTGGCTTCAACTGGCAGGGAGTCGGGCCCTACATTTGTTGTTACATTCTTCGGGTCAGCATCCGGCTTTGGTTTGCGGCTGTAGGTGTGATCTAGGGCCACGTTTCGTCGTCGTCTCTCAGGCGTTAATTCCGCAACAGCCCAGCCGGAGTCCAGGGGTGCCGTCTGTGTCCCCACATGAACAAATGTTTTCACTGGTGCTTCTGTTATGGAGTCTGTTTCTGTGCCAGCATCAGCAAATTGTCTCACGGTATCGTCTTCAAGTACGTCTTCTAGAGGAAAATTTTCTTCCTCCTCTGTCATTTTAGCATCTTCAGCCACCTGTTTTGCGTTCTCCATGATTTTTTCAACAACCTAAAATAAGTTATTTACGGGTTATGTATCGAGAAGGGAGCTGCTAATAAAAGAAAAACAAAAATAAAACAAACAGAAAGAGTATTACAGGCCAACAATAGGGCCGTTTATACGAGAGAAAATAAGCCGTGGCTTGCTCTTGCCAAGGCTTACATAAGACGCGAACACCCCGTATAAATGATACAAAATCTACGTTCACGGCTTTCTCAAGCTGCGGCTTATCCTGGCCAAGGCGTTTTTACTCGTATAAACAGTACCTTTCACGTATTATGTAAGCCGCGGCATATTTCCTCTCGTGTAAACGGCCCTGATGTTTAGATCAATTTCGCATTTCATTTCACTTCAGGGAGAATATTTTATGATTGTCTTAAGAAATCAGTAACAACAACCTGAGGAACTCTTCTTGATCTTATTGTAAACCGCAAGTTCCCTCAGTGAGCTTCTATCTTTTTTATGCCATTTTGTTGCAGTTGTTGTTGTCGATTATAGTGAAATTGGCAGAACTAGAAGAGTTTGAATTATACCACTTTAGACCAAAAGAAGACAGTAAAACTTAGCCAGTTAAACAAACAGTACGCGCCTGACTAATAACAAAAGTTTAAAGCAAACAAAGGGACTAACCTCTTTTCTTGCTTTATTCTTTCGCCTCCTTTCGCTCGCAATTCGCTTCTCCTTGGCCACAGAATGAATCTTCTGAAAAATTGTAGGTACAGCCTCTGTTTTTTTCTTTCTTTTACGCGTTCTTCCTCCCAGGAGACTGTGCCGATAATCAACTTCGAAGCAGTCGTCCGTGAAGTGCTCCGAACACACAAAAATTTGGGACCGCTTTGGCAAGAACTTTTCGTCCCGGCCCAGGTTTCTTAACCATTTTTGGGCAATCTTCTTCTTAGAAATTGGTAAGCGATGAAAAGAAATTCCTTTTTCACTGTCTCTAGGACACCTGTTTGAGCAAAACGGAGCAGCACAAAAAGGCATTTTCGTAATTGCCGTGCCCACACGGAGAAAAGAGAAGTGCCGAGCATTCAATCTTCCCGCCAAACTTCAGGTTGAGCTCTTTGACGTCACGCATGTATCGCCAGGCTGCTAAGTTACTCCAAGATGGCGGCTGCCGGTTCTCGATTTTCGGGCTACTTTAGACAGGGATTTCATGGGGTTAACAAGCTCTTTGGAAGCTGAAATTTCGGTGAGCAAACTATCTTTGCATTAACTTTTCGTTGGTGAAAAGAAAAAAAAGTCCCATTTTGGAATGAACTTCTCCTTTAAAAAACATAACAACAAGCCATCAAGCTGCTTCAACGCGAGAACCAAGAAAGCTAACTACTTAGCCTACCAGGACTCATTCAAGCAATTCATGTACGTACCCTCAAACCTTCGACCTAAAAAAATTAAGTATATTTCAGCTCATTTTCAAATAGAATTAAGTCTCTCGTAAACGACGAGACTCGAGAAAAGCAGTGGGGCTGGTCATTACAGAAGCAGTTGCTTACAAGAGTACTTATGAAATGTCACCCAGAACCATACCCATTCGCGCGCGCTTTGGAAGTGGCAATGTATTAATAAGATGAATCACTCAGAGAAATGGGACCTTGTGTTTTTAGCCTAATGAATAGATCAAAAATAAATTTTTCATACAATGGCCTGGGCATACACGTTCTCCAAACGAACCTATGCTATGAGCTGCCAATTACTAATTCGGATGTTCTACCACTAAGCTACAGAAGAATCGTTGGAGCTAGGTCATTAGAATTGCAGGTTAACTTGGCAGTGAAATCCTGCCTGCATACCAACAACGATTTGAATGTTGATGAGTAGTTGTATTTTTTGAGGGGAGCAGGGATGGCGCAGTGGTGAGAGCACTTGCCTTCCACCAATGTGACCCGGGTTCGATTCCCGGACTCGACGTCATATGTGGGTTGAGTTTGTTGTTGGTTCTCTTCTCTGCTCCGAGAGGTTTTTCTCCGGGTTCTCCGGTTTTCCCCTCTCCACAAAAACCAACATTTCCAAATTCTAATTTCATCTGCTTGTAAAGCGCATTTGATCATATACACATGGAAAATGCGCTATATAAGTTCTAAATTATTATTATTATTATTATTATTAATTATTATTATAGGCTTCCCCTGCCTTGTCACCTTGAAAGAAAAAATTCCCCGAGATACCACGTCTTCGATCACGTAAATCACATCTTCGATTGCCGTGTTGCCAGCATGGTTGTCCTGATGGTGTAGTGGTCATCACACCCGACTAGTGGGTTCAAATCCCGCTCAGGGCAAATTTTCTTTCAAACATTTATTCAATTAAAATATGATTATTTGGGGTGCACAGGGTTAGGGTTTCCTTCATATACAGAATTTAATTAATTGAAATAAGCCTTTATCCGTAATTGGATCCTCCTTTGTCATCCGCTAAGTTGACTTCGGTCGTGTATCATTAATTGATCCTTAGTTGGCTTTCAAATGGAGTTATAGGCCTCCCCTGCCTTGTCACCTTGAAAGAAAAAATTTCCCGAGATACCACGTCTTCGATCACGTAAATCATATCTTCGATTGGCGTGTTGCCAGCACGGTTGTCCTGATGGTGCAGTGGTCATCACACCCGACTATTATACTGGGGGACGTGGGTTCAAATCCCTCTCAGGGCAAATTTTCTTTCAAACATTTATTCAATTTATATATATATGTATACATACATACATACATACATACATACATACATACATACATACATACATACATACATACATACATACATACATACATACATACATACATACATACATACATACATAATAGTGTGCATCATTTTCGAGGATGTTTCTCAAACAAAGCTTGTTGAATGGCATTGCGTCCATGGGGGAAGTCCGAGTTAGTAATCGGGACTCATAGGGTATAGGTTCTTATTTGTCAGTTGGCTCGGTTTCCTTTGTTCTTTCCAGGGGAATATATTACATAACCCCTCATTATTATTCACTGTCTGAAAAGTTGGTGGCGGCTTTGATTGTAACAGGGGAGTGCGGGGCTGAAACAATAGCTGATAACAATAGCAAAACAATGCAATATATATATTTCCCCTGCTCATATTCCCCTCGACTTAGTCCCCTGCTCATATTCCCCTCGACGTAGTCTCCCATCACTTGTAAACTCAAAAGAAAAACAAACAAACATAGAGGAAATGCCAAGCATTTACCGACCACGCGGTGGTCTTTCGTGTGTTAGCTGGTATCTAGTCACTGCTTCGTTTAGCAACCTCTTCGTCGGCAACGACTTTTATACCGCGCTTTTCCCCTTTCTCGCCTCCATAACGTCTTCGTGGTGCTTACCCGCTGCAACGACATTGGTAGCGGGTGCACCTTCAATAAAAAACTTCAATAAATAACCCTTTCTGTAGTAAATACATAACACCTCAAGTCGACAAATCCAAATGGGTGATCAACTTAATTATCCTCCAGGTCCTTAAGTGACCCCGAAGTGTCTTTACTACAGAAAGGGTTAAATTTCGCTGTAACACCTAGTAGCATCCCAGCGACTGAGATAATTGTTAAAGTGGAGTCTGCCATAAGACCACTTGACGCAGAACAGGCCGACAGTAAAAGACCAGTGAGATGCGACATGTACTCAAAGGTTTGAAAGAGGATGCTTCCATCATGATTCTCCCAGCAGATAAAGGTCGTGCCAGTGTAGTGCTAAATAAGAACACCTATCATGATAATAATTATAATAATTTATTACATTTAATATAGCGCTTTAACTATTAAAATATTCTAAAAAGTTTTACAATATGTACAAGAAAATAAATATATGTGTACAATGAATGGACAGAAATAATAATAGTAATAAGAATATAAAATTACAAATTAAAAGCTTTCTTAAAAAGATAAGTCTTCAACTGAACTTTAAAAGAGTCAATGTTTCTACAGTTTCTAAGGCTAGATGGCAAAGCATTCCAAACTGTTGGTCCAGCATGGAAAAAGGCTCGATCGCCAAAAGTCTTCCGTGTCACCTTAGGGATTACAAGCAATGTTTCAGAATCAGACCGCAGGCTGTATCTAGTTCTAGGCTTCACAACAAGTAATTCAGATAAATATTGTGGCGCCAGGCTGTTCAACGTTTTAAAAACTAAAAGAGCAATCTTAAATTCTACTCTAAATTTCACTGGCAACCAATGAAGCTCCCTAAGAACCGGAGCAATATGGGCAAACTTAGGAATTAAGCATGTAACCCGAGCCGCCGCATTAAGAACTTTTTGAAGTCGGTCATATTGATATTGCGGAAGCTTATACAAAAGAGCGTTGCAATAATCTAAATGTCATGTAACAAACGCATGAATTAAACACTTTGTTGTTTCTGCAGACAGATATTTCCTAATTTGCCTAATATTATAAAGCCCCCTAAATGCCTTACTACACACCTTTCCTATATGAGTATTCATAGGCATGTGGTTATCAAACCATGTGCCAAGATTTCTAACATGCTTAAGGGGTTCAATGTCACAGTCACCAATTTTAATTGAGGCTATGGTAACCTTAGATAGCTGCTGCCACGAACCGATGATTAGAAATTCTGTCTTTGAATCATTAAACATCAACCTGTGTGAGACTAACCAAGCCCTAACATCAGCAATGCAGTTTTCAATAGCCTTAATCGCTTGATCTTGAGCAGCAAACGAATCTGGGCGAAACGACACGTACAACTGAGTATCATCAGCGTACCCATGAACTGATGGGAGGTGCTTCTTAACAACCTCAAACAGCCTTGATGCATACAATAGAAAAAGGACAGGTCCCAAACAGCTCCCCTGAGGAACACCATAATTTAAATTGAAGGTCTTGTAGGACTGCTGATTAACAATTACACGCTGTACCCTTCCAGTCAAAGATGATCTAAACCACTTCAGAACATCACCGCAAATTCCAAAATCTGATTCCAGGATGTTAATCAGGATGTTATGATCGACAGTGTCGAAAGCGGCACTCAGATCTAAAAGAACAAGAAGAGTTACTTCCTGTTTGTCCATGTTGGAGAGTATATCACTCTGGACTTCAAGAAGAGCCGTCTCAGTCGAATGGAACTGACGATAGGATGACTGATGAACTGGAAGATGATATGATAAGATGAAGGCACTGATTGAGACTGGTCCATACCGACTTCTTAAGAAGGACCCAACGGACCGCTTAAGCCGAAAGTTGACTGAAAAACTTCTGAGCTTGAAGCGAGGTGGGCACCTGACAGATTATGCGTATAACAAGATCAGGCCCAAGCATAAGCAACCACCTAGAATTTATGGCCTTCCCAAGATACACAAAGCCAACACACCACTGAGACCTATAGTCTCTTGTGTGCTTTTGTGAACACCTTTGCTTATGATCTGTCTTCCTACTTAGCCGATGTATTATTTCCCCTAACAGGGAACTCAGAACAACTCAACACACAACTCAACTCATTTTGTGTCCATTGTGAACGGTGAAAGGGTACTAGAAAACGAGATCATGGTGTCTTTCGACGTAGTGTCTCTGTTCACGAACGTTCCAATCGAAGGAGCAGTACAGACTGCACTGCGAAAACTAGAAGCTGTCCCGTGCCTTGCCAACCGCACGACTCTAACACCTACGCAGATTGCAGACCTCTTGAGTTTCGTTCATAGATCCACATACTTCCAGTGTGATGGACTGATTTACGAACAGCAAGAAGGAGCAGCCATGGGTGGCCCGGTATTCGCAGTGCTAGCTAACCTCTACATGGAGGGTTTTGAGGAGCAAGCTTTGACATCAGTTGACATCGACGCCCTGTACACCTAAGATCTGGAAACGCTCTGTGGATGACACCTTTACCATCTGAAATCGTGACAAAATTGACTCGTTCTTACAACACCTCGATAGTCAACAGCCGACGATCCGTTTCACAATGGAAACTGAGAATTACAACTCAATTCCATTCCTTGATACGTTGATCATCAAGGATTCGAATGGATACCTCTCTACCAGTGTTTACAGAAAGCCTACACACACTGACCAGTACCTAGCGTATGATTCACACCACCCGCAATCTGTAAAACACGGTATTGTCAAGTGCCTGTACGATCGATCTAAACACCTCATAACAAAACCATCAGTTATCTCTCATGAAAAGAAACACCTCTCATCGGTCCTTGTTTCCAACGGTTATCCGT
>JAEMWC010000326.1:655000-745000 GCA_016490735.1 Pachyseris speciosa
TAAATAAGTTGTTTCAAACCATAAATGTTAGTAATGCTCAGGAGAGCCTTTGCATAAACATTGTCTTTTGATAACAAATCACAATTCATATCCCCCATGAGAAAAAGTTCAACATTTTCTGAATCTAATTTGCCTAACAATGTGTCAAGGTGCGAAAAAAGTTCTAGAGGAGAATTTGGAGGTCTATACCTCAGAGTCTATACCACAGAGGAACTATGATCTGGAACTCAATTCCCAGTAGTGTTAAAGACTACGATAATGTCACATTGTTTAAAAATCGTCTAAAGCAACTCTCCAAATTTATTAACAATTTCACCTTTGAAAAGGAGAGTTCCCTGATCATGAATAAATCACATCATTTTTATTATTATTGACACTAATAAGCATTTTTTTTTTTTTTAATTATTATTCGTATATTGTACACATTTGGTCTTTTTTACTTTATTAATTGTAAATATGTAAATTAGGAACGCAGGTCCACATCAGCCAATGGCTGCCAGTCTTTTTAACCTGCGAGACCAAATAAAGTATGTATGTATGTATGTATGTATGTAAGTGACGACAAAAGGTTTTGAGTTGGGTTTACGAATTTCGATCGATAAAATTTCAAGAAACTGGTTGTCCAAATCTTTGCGGATGGAATAATTTATGTTTGAACTAATGTAAAAACATACACCGCCACCGAATCTGCCATTTATAGGCCTATCGCGGCGGATGATATCATAACCCTGGACATTTACCTCTTGATCGGAAATATTTTCGTCTAGCCTGGTCTCATTTATGGCCAATACGTCGATGCTTCGATCATTTAAAATAATGCGGAGTTCGTCTATATGTTTCAAAAGACTTGTAATATTCAAACTGGCCATTTTAAATCCACGGCACTTTGGAATAATAGTATTTGAATTGCCCCGGGCAGTACTTGTGGGGGTGGAATCAGCTGTCGTCACAGTTTCCAAGTAAGAGTCGAATCAATGGACAATATTATTAACTAAATTGCTAGCTAAAATTGCAATACCTTTCCTATTAAGGTGGAGCTTTCGATTGTTTAGACATGACTCGTCAATGTTCGGGTGTTGGACAAAACCCCATCCGTTCTGATTGCAGAAGGTCTTTAAAATTTTATTGCAGTCAGTTACCTTCTTTGTAAGTGAGTCGTCATCTAATCTTGGTGTTATTGCTGAAATGGTTACTCGGGTGTCAGGGGAAGAAGAAGCGACCATATTCCCCAGATCCACAATCTTTTCTGCTACGTTCCGCGGGGACGTTGAGCTGCTTAAATCATTTGTACCGACATGAAGTAATATCATTTTCGGTTTTGCTTCCAGGCAAGGCTGTAGATAATGTTTCATATCGGCAGTTGTAGCACCAGGGAAACTTCTCACAGCTACGCGACGCTTTGCTGCCCTACTCAATAAATCCCTGCGAAGTCCCTTGATTATCGAGTCTCCAACAATGACTGTTTCCTCATTTGATCTCTTTTTTTCTTCACGGTTTTCCCTTGCGCCGTTGGCCTCATTCGGTGGTTGTTCAATTTGGAAAGCCTTCTTTTTCTTCTTCCCTTGATTTGATTTGGATTTTGTTGAATCACGATGGGTTGTAGGCTCGACACATTGCCAGCCATCAGGAGGAAGTTGAGAATGCTGTGACGTTGTTACGGTTTGATCCGTGGAAAGAATTCTTATAGCTTCCATCAGACTTGCCCTTTCTTGTTGATGATTTTGAATTTTCTCTTCGTATTCCGCACATTTTAATTTATATTCGTCAATTTCACGTTCCAATGCAGCCGTTTGGGACTGTTTCGCGGGTAATTCAAATTCAAATTTTCGGTGAATAGCGTTTACTGCTTTCCAAAGCTTGTCAATCTCATTTTTAACTGTTTCAGAGTCAGATATAATTGAATCTTGTACGTTTAAATCATCCGTCGAAGTAATATTTTCTGGAGAAGTGTACTGATCATCAGGTTCTTCGTTGATCACAATGGTGCCGCTGTTGTTATGCTCGGCAGTTTCTTCAGTTAACTTCTCGGCAGGCTGTATGTTATTCACAACCTCTTTAAGAATAAGTTTTACATCTTCAGCCGCTCTCCCTTGCACTTGGAGTGTCTTCGTGTTTCGATAGAAATTGAATGTTGCATCAGATAACTTTAGAATTGCACAGGAGCTGTTATATGACTTGGTTAACTTGTCACTATTGCCGCCATCAACTGCATCATCAGTTCGTCTAGTTAATCTCGCGACGATAAATGTTTCGAGATCCTCAAGAGTGCCGTTCCAACTAAATCTGTTCTTAGCTGCATTGTACAACAAATATTGATCGAGATTCAACGATTTGTTATCGTAGTACACAGAGGCAGTCGAATCAGAAACGGTTGAAACGGAGCTGGCGGTTGCATGTGCGTCCTCCATGACGGTTACCAAGAGACGAGCACGAAAAAAGCTATATAGTGATTCGCAGACAATGAAACGCTAAACTCGTCTAAACATGACAAGCCCCCAGTTGATAAATGAAGGCAAACTGGAGAAAAGGTTTTGTAAAGATAAATACACTAAAATTCTAGCTCCTTTCTACCTTTTGGCCTCGCAACCTAACATGTTGAATTCTTCTATGGGACTGCAGTCGACTGGGGTATCTCATCAGTTACAGTTGTTCATTACTTCTTAAATACTAGCTACAAATTGAAAACCTAACTAAACTGCTTTACTAGAGAGCGTTATTTGATTAAGCAATTACTCCAGCAGGATTGTTGCGTTTCTTTTTGGAGTTTGTTGGCAAGAGTTTTATTACATTTACCGCATACAACCGGAGAGTTGCAAATAAATAGAAGTGTTTTACGTGAGGAACAACGGTTGCATTCTCAATGTGTACATTCCAAGACAAAGTTTGGTTTATGTAAATACCAAGAGATTTAGTATTGGGGACATGGCTTATCGCGGCTCCGTCAATTTTTAGAGATGGGGAATGGGTAAGCGATCTCAGTCTTTGCCGAGAACCAATTAACATGAATTCAGTTTTAGATTTATTTAGCTTAAACTTCTTACTCGGGATACCTAAAGGTATACTGCGTTATAAATCATGTTAGATTTCGGTGTTTTTTTGTTCCTTTTTCTTTTATTTTCCTGTTCAACAAAATACATAATAGGAACACGTGGCGGTGTTTCATTGGTCAATGCAGAATAGAGAGCACGTGGCGTCATTTACGTATGTAATGAAGCAAAAAAATTCGGAAATTTGCATATCGCTTAAAGGTCAAATGAACCAAAATTTCAAAGTTTTTTTCTTAAGTCAATTTTTATTGAATTTTGTAGCTTAAGTAAGAAATAAACATATTCTGGAGTTTCAGAGTGATCGGGTATTGCATCCCAGAGATATTGGATGCTGAAAAGTGCTTCGTTTTGGCTTTGATATTCGTAGAGCGGTCGGGTCAATTGTCGGGAATTTGTCGGAATTAACAGTAGTGACGTCACTATTGGCGAGCTGAAAAATTGCGGGAACATTAAAAACTACAAGTGAGTCTTGAAATTAGTGTCGTTTTTTTAGCGGAAAGCAGTGTGTTTTGTGCTGCAATAAACTGCAGCAACAATTCCAAGTGTAAAGTAAGCACTTTCAAGTTTCCACATGACCCAAAACTACGGAGGAAATGGCTCATAAGACTGAAGAGGGAATCGCTTGTGCAGACCATTTTACATTTCACACCACACATCTTCAAACAAAATCTCGTCGCAAGGAGTTCGCTAGTTCCAGCTTTCAAGCCACGAAGACTGACTTGAAAGATGATGCCGTACCAACTTTTTTAAAGAATAAAAACGTGGAATCCAAAACAAAAATCGGCCAGAAAAGAAGCAACACCGACAACAATTCTAGACCGCCGAATAACGGGACGACTTCAAGCGGCAATTCCTAATGTATTCGCTCAGCGTTTGCAAAACGGCAGAAAGTTAGCAGTAGGCATTTTCCTTCTTGTTTCAAATAGCTGGAAGTAGAGTGATCCTTTTGCTCTCTCTGATAATTAGATCTTATATTAAGTTTGCTGGGATGTGAAGAGCTGAGACGTCCGTTCAAACCATTGACATCCTTATCAGTGGCGTACAAATCGAATTTACGTAATGAACGGGAGCCGTAAATATATTTGGCCAGAGCCTTTCACTTCGCATCCTTTCGGAAAAGTAAGCGCTTGTTAACATTCAAGGAGGATGATCTTAGTGGTTGGATAATAATATCCTAGAAAGCGGAGTAACTGAGCGTCCTCTTCACACGGCAACCTGGACGGGAGTTTGACCTCACGGGAACAAGTTGTCTCAGATTTATAAGCCGAAAGCCAGGCAATTGCTCCAAATTGAAAATTAATTATGTCGCCTTAGCTTGCGATATATCGGCAAGCAGAACTTCAATTCAACTTGTTCAAAACTGGTAATGCGAGATAAAAGAACATCGCGAGTATTTTCAAAACAAAGCCGTCTGTTTGCATATCGGACGTGCTTAAAAAGCAGGTGCTCTGTAATGTGATACTTAAGTTATAGTGCTAACATCGCAAACTGACCTCCATTGCGAGATATGGTGAAGGTGGGCTGGACTAACTATTAAATAGGATACCCTTGGCCCTCCACTTATGTCTTGAAAATAAAGCATGGCCCTTCACAGATAGTCAGAGTAAAAACGAGGCCACCCCCCCCCCCCAAAAAAAAAAATTCATAAAAAACGTTGTAAGTTTCCTTTTGCCTATTTTCCATTGTTTTCGAAAATTTATTCATTCGAAACTGTACAGTAAAGGAAACCCACGAACCCATAACGTTTGAGAAGTTTGAATTGAGAGTAAAAATGCTGTTTGATAAATGGATGACCCTCCCGCTAAGGATGATTTTTTTTTTCGGTGACCCTCCCCCAAATTACTCCAGCCCACCCTCCCACATGATTAAACATACAATCCCTTACTTTGGTCAGAAGAAGAACTACAGTCAAAGCACTCCCTTGTCTGATGTGTTTTTTTTTTAAACTAGTGAACAGTACACAGCCACAGCTTTTGTTAACATCTTTGCTATTCGACCGGTTTCCTCTGATCACACAGACTTCATCAGGGATTGTAACGAGATTGGTGAAAGAACATGTTTTTTTACTAAATGTTTACAGTACAATGCAAGTTTAAATTAGGGTGTGAACAGCAAAAAAACAACCACAAACAAACAAATGCACACAGGATATAAGGTAGAATATGCTTACAGTTATTGTTTAATTTTGGGGCTCATGATTTAACGTGGCAAACATTGAAAAACAGACCTTCTCCTTGTGGATTAAGGATTTCTTGTTACTGTTTGCCATATAACTCATCACAACAGTTACGTTTGGTAGAATCTCGCGACCTTCAGAGGCTCTTTCCATTGATGAGCAAAGCTATCCCAGACAGGTTTCCATGGCAATCACGGCCCAGGGTCAAGAATGACGTTTCAGATTGCAATGGAACGCAGTATAGTTTGTACTGTACCATATGGCATCTATTGTTATAATTTCTCTCAAAATTAAAGAAACATGAAACTAAATCACAGTTCACAGTCAATTAAACACCCGATTCTCATTTGACAGACAATTATAATCAAAAATCACAGATCACGGTTATTACCACAATCACATTTCACGAGGAAAAAAACGGCCATTTCACATTTCACGGGAAACTAAAAAGGCAATTCATGGCTCACGAAAATACCCTTTACCACCCTCACCATACTCTCAAACCTTGGGTGACAAAATTTTCACCACCTTTTTCCTCATTTGGTTCATAAAATTCTTAGTGGCATGAATTATATACCCTCTGGAGCTACATAATATTTCATTTTACAGTCAAAGGACATAATAATTTATCATCTAAGTATTTTTAATCCTAAAGGAATGCTTGATTTGTTTTGGCAGCAGTTTTGGTGGTATGACAAATACATGTATCTGTACAAATGGTGCAAGTAACCACATCTAGATTGGATGGAGTTATGGGACAATGAATTATGTTAAATCACTTTGACATCATGCAAGTTATTGCAAGTAGTGTAATGATACAGAATATATACCAAATGGAAAACTTTCAGGGAGGTTGTTAATGGCCATGAGATGTTTAGCATCAGTGTACAGCCCACCCATTCACAAGCTTGCTCATTTCTAGACCAAAATTATGACTATGCTCTTTTCTGTGGCCATTTTGATACTGACATACACCAATTGTAGGTGAACTCCTTACATGACAATCCCACATAATTCATGCATTACCCAAAATCAGAAACCTTTTCCAGACACACATACTTATGTTGGTGATGGTCTGACAAAAAATATGACAATGTTTACAAGCATACATATACATCCCCATTTAGTGGCTCATTATAAATCGGGCCTTCATTCTCTAGATACTGGTTATAAGTTATTTAAATAACAGCTGCACACAGCAGTAAAATTCTCATTCTCAGTAATACAGGACATGGAATGTGGTATCTTATCAGATGACTTTGAGATTTCACGACAGCAGACACTTTCCTGCCCAGTTTGCATGGGCACACAGTTTCCAGATATGCACCTGCATTTAAGTGCAAGTCAAGATTGTAAAGAAAAGTAAACATTTCATTAAAAAAAGCATATAAGATTTAATCACTGGCATTTTGTCAATTCACGGATACCCCTGTTACAACGATTGTACATGTTATCTAGCCTTTGGGATTGTTCACGCAGTGTCATCGGAATGAAATCGGACTCACAAAAACAGCTGCATGGAAATTATGGTATTGCATAACAATAAACAGTGAAAATGTACAAAAAACACAGGGAGCAGATAAAATGCGTGAAATGAAAGCGAACACCATGCAGTTGTAATTTTATGGCACCCTTTTCATAGTATGGTGAATATTAATATAGAAGAAACGCGGATCAAAACAACAGCAGAGCATGCAAGTATGGCTTCACAGTATACATCGAAAATACAATTAAACACCACAGAGAACAAAGCAAATGCTTCAAGGGCGATTCCAACGTATTTATTGACCATTCTACGGCGATCTTTTACAGTATATTGAGTAAACAAATGCTCACCAATCCACTTGACCGATTCGGTCCTTGTTTACATCGTATTCTTTGCAGTCAGACGAGTCATCGGAGGTTCCAGCATACGGTTCCGTTGCCATTAATCAGTGCATTAATTGGTTCATACTAGTACCGCTCTACGTTAAAAACCACATGTTCGACTTCCTCGGCCTTTTTCGAAGAGAGAACGAAAGGTTAAAACGAAGAACTTTTCGACAGATCGCAAAGAATAAGTATAGCATTGAGATTGAGCTCCTCATCCACTCGCCAATAGTGACGTCACAACAACACGTGCTTGTTTGCGCGCGGCCATTTCAGAAACGTTTTCGTTTGTTCTTCGGATATTTCCGTACTCCATGTTGTTTTACTCCCTTAAAAGCTCAGATAGGACAATTTCTTCGTGATTTTGTATTCCAGTAGTCCTCTTTAGTGTTCGGTCACTTTGAAATGACACAAAGAAAAGTTTTCGAAATTTTGGTTCATTTGACCTTTAAGCTTGTTTTGTTGTAATGTGACACCTTCAACTACCTGACCCAAGTGAGCGCTCGAGGTTAAACAACCCACTTCAAACGATCTGAATGCATTTTCTTATGCACATATCTTTGTAAGGTCGTGCCGAATTAAAGAAAAATTTTGAAGCCTAGCACGGCTTATAGGCGGATCGATCGAAAAGGTAGCGCAACTCGATCGCTGCACCTGACAGTTTTATATTTAGAGACAAGTTTGTGAATTCTTGGTTTTCACGTGAAATTTGAGGTTTTACCTTAATCATGTAAATGACATTTAAAGATATACCAAATTGAAGAAACGTTGTCGGAAGAAGGTATAAAACATAAACGATAGGACCATTTTGGAATTATACAATAATGCGCATTAACATTCAAAACGTTTCCCCATGGGACAGAAATATTTGGAAACACAATGGATACTGCCCACGCTTTTTTGAACGCAGCCAAGCTGACAAACAAAGGACAGTAGGGGATGTATTTTGCAACTTCTTCATAAGCTACACGCATGCATAAAGAAATGCAGCCACACTGTCCATAAACGCAAGTGTTCGGAGTACGCTTTGGGGATAATAATAATAATATATAGGCTTATATAGCGCTGTTTCTAGAAATTCAACAGCGCTTTACAATATTCACAATTAAAATAATAAAAAAGATAATCATTAAAGCTAATCAATTAAAAACTAAAACTATGAAATAAAGTAACGCTTAAAAAGAAATGTCTTCAACTTAGATTTGAAAACAGTCAGTGAATTACAAGATCTTATATCGTCTGGAAGACTGTTCCACAGTGCAGGGGCAGCACAAGAAAAGGCCCTTTGCCCGTATGATTTAAGATTAAATTTCGGTGTTACAAGGAGAGATTTACCCGAGGAGCGTAATGATCTTCCAGGTTTGTAAACAGATAACAGTTCAGAAAGATATTCAGGTGCCATACCATGTAGTGATTTGAATGTTAGAAGTAAGATTTTATAATCAATTCTCTCGGTCACAGGCAGCCAGTGTAGCTGTCTCAATATGGGTGTTATGTTATCATACTTGTTGGTCCCCATGAGGAGGCGCGCCGCACTGTTCTGAACAAACTGTAGTCTCTGAGTTTGATTCTTGGAAAGACCGGATAAAACGGAATTACAATAATCAAGCTTAGAAGTGATAAATGCGTGAATAAGGGTCTCGCAGTGCTTAAAAGATATAAATTTCCTAATTTTGGCTATGTTATTTAGATGGTAGAATGCAGATTTGCAAATGGAAGCGATCTGTTTATCCATAGAAACCAAATTGTCAAACCAGACGCCGATATTTCTTGCAGAGGTCGATGCAGTGATATAATCAGATCCGGCATATATAGAATTGAGTGTGGGGGTCGGCCGATGGCGAGCATTAAGGACTAACAGTTCAGTTTTATCACCATTCAATTTCAACTTGTTTATCATCATCCATTGTTCAACGTCTTTAATACACAGTTCAACTCGAGATGTGGAATGCTCTGGTTCCCCTGCAGCTGATTGACAGAAGCTTAAATAAATTTGCGTGTCGTCCGCATAGAAATGATAAGACATGTTGTGCTGTTTGATTACATTAGCAAGCGGGGCAGTGTATATGGAATATAGCATGGGCCCTAAAACAGAACCCTGTGGGACGCCATATTTCAGACAACGGCTCGAGGAACGTTCGTTCTCAACATAAACAAATTGGCTCCTATTTAGAAGATAGGATTGAAACCAGGTGAGAGCCTTGCCTCGGATTCCAAAGCAATGATCAAGTCTATTCAACAAAATGGAATGGTCAACAGTATCGAACGCGGCAGAAAGGTCCAAGAGTATAAGTATAACACACTGACCATCATCAATAGCTCGGAGAACATCATTGTGAACACGGGTCAGTGCGGTCTCAGTGCTATGACCGGCCCTATAAGCAGATTGAAATAGCTCCATAAGGTCACCATTATTGAGATGCTCATTCAAACGAGCAGCAACCACTTTTTCTATTGCCTTGGATACAAATCGGAGATTGGAAATAGGCCTGTAACTTGGATAGAGTTCATGATCAAGGGCCTCTTTCTTGATTATGGGGGTAAGAGCGGCTTCCTTGAGTTTCATAGGAACGGTCGCATTATCAAGCGATAAGTTCACAATACGCACAATAACAGGCAACAAGACATCGTAACAATCCTTCAGCAGAGCACCAGGTACTGGATCTAAGATACAGGATTTCCCAGCCGTAGTACGTAAAAGAGAAGACAATTCTGTAACATTAGTCGGAGACAATTCAAGCAATTCCGTAGGAATATGACAGGTCGAAGCTTGAGGCAAGTCGGTAACTTCTAGCATGTTATCCCTGAGAGACCGAACCTTATTCTCAAAAAACTCAGCAAAGGTGTTCGCGAGATCAATGGCGTTTTCATGCGATGGTAATTTTGGTGTTGCCTTGAGATGTAACAGTTTTACAAACGTTGAGAACAATACCCGCGGATTAGAACTATTGTCCTTAATGGTGTCAGCGTAAAACTTCATCCTTGAGTCTGCAATTAGCCTGTTAACGCATTTGCATTGTTCGACGAACATTTCCCTATTAATCGTAAGTTTGTTTTTGCGCCATATCCTCTCCAGTTTCCTTCTTTTTTCTTTTTCCGTTCTGATATGATCATTGTACCACGGCGCAGCAGGTCGTAGGGTAACAACACGTTTCTTAATAGGCGCGTGTTGCTCAAGTAATCTCGATAATGTGCTCTCATAGCAGTCTATTAGAGCGGAGACACTCTCAAACTTGTCATAATAGCAATTGCTAATTCTGAATTTCAAATATCCTGGCTAAAACATTCTCTATCAATCGACCGCAAATTCCTATATGTTATCTCCCGCCTTTCAAGACCTGGTTTCTTGATAGACAACTCGCAATGCACCGCAGAATGGTCGGATATAACTGGATCAGACACTTCGATGTATTTGATAAAGTTATCATTGGCTTTAGTGATCACCAAGTCTAGGGTATGTCCATCTTTATGGGTAGAGGCACTAACGTGTTGTATGAGATTGAAAGCTTCAATTAAACCCATAAAACGAATAGCAGCACGGTCAGTTGGAACATCGAGGTGGAAGTTGAAATCTCCAGTCAGCAGGAGCGGTCCATTAGTACTAGCCAGCATTTCTAGAAATGTTGCAAATTCGTTCAGGAATAACGTTACATTGAGCTTGTGTTCCTGCGATGGAGGAGGCCTGTAGACGACCACTTATCTCAGGCCAGTTGTTGAATAGTTCATCATACAATCAATAAACTCAAATGATCTAAATGAGACACCAATTGATAACTTTTTTAGGCAGAAACATTTCCTATACAGCACAGCTACACCACCACCTCTACGTTTGGTACGAGGCAAATGGTGAAAGTTATAGCCAGAAGGACAGAGGCAATTTACAGCACTCTGATCAGCCATATCCGCACGCAGCCAGGTTTCGGTTATGGCAAGAATGTCAATGGCATTGTCCACAACAAAATCTTTAACAATAAAGGACTTGTTCATCACAGATCTGGTATTTAGAAGACAGAAGTCAACATTCTTTGAAAATACAGTATTAACTGGAAGTGGAGAGCGTGGAACTATAATCAAGTTGCCACGATTTCGCCGACAACAATCAACATTGAAACAATTGTTATTAGCTTGCTCTCGAAGGGAAATCTTGGTCGCAATTTTCCTCCTTCCTCCACGTTTTCCTCTAAATCGAAAGAGCTGATTTTCCTTGACCGCAGAAAGTAAGTCTGAGTCGATGCAATGGATCGTAGAATAGCGGCGAAGGCTCAGAAGTTCTTCTCGTGAGTAACAGATCCTTTCAGTCGTGTGAAGCATATGCAAACAACGTGGTGTCAATTTCGCAGTACAATTAATATGCAAAGTCGCTTCATCTTTCGGTTCAAAACTTTCAATAAATCTCAATGTCGGGCCAGGGTTCAGCGACACGTCCATGTAGATGGTAATATCAGTGGGAGGATCAAAGCCAGGGATAACCAAAGTAGTCAGACCATGTTTGGAAGACTTCACGCTGGCCCTTTTAGTTTTCGCAAACCCAGCCAAGCATGGAATACTCTTCACAGTTGCAACGGGACGACCAAGCCAAGTAAATAAACCTACAGAAGAGCCAGAATGTCGCTTCCATAGACCAGAGTACTCAGGACAGCTCACCAAACAATTATCTTGCAATTCAAAGTGATAATAGTAAAAATGTAGGGAATATAACGCAAAATACACGATAACATTGGACAACCAAAATTTCGTGGCCGCCATGCCTGGCGCCTAGTGTTTTGTCTTAAAATGTGAATAAGAAAATAGTTCAGAAATTTCCCAGAAAACCACTGGGTCGTATCGTTTATGGTTTGTACTCTTCCCCCTTCCTCAATTAGGTATACATATCTGCAAGCCTGTTTTCATTCTCGACCCCAGAGCTCTTCCCTTTTGCGCATGTCTAACGGGCTTGACGGCGGGAAGAGCTCTGGGCAAGTGTACGCAAGCTTCCAGCTCTGATTAGTTATCAGTCGAAACAATGAAATTACTTCTGATCGTTATTGAAATTATGTTCAATACTGTCAACACTATTACGTGCAAGCGTCAAGTGGGTGTCATCAGGATATAGTCGGGGCCGTGAGTGCAAGGGACAGTTCGGTAGGTCATTAATAAGAGAAAGTAGGTCATTATAAGAGAAAGAGGAGCGGTCCCAGAATTGTCCCCTGAGGAAAGCCGCAGGACAATACACATTTTTTGCAAAGAGAGCCCTTTAGGAAACATATCTGATGGCGTTCAGATAAGCAGGATTAAACCGCCTCTTATGCCGTATCCAGCCAGCTTAGAAATTAATCAATACTGTGATTCACCACCAAATCCAAGAATACTACGGCGTTCACGTTCCCCTGATCTTTATTGTACGTTCAATCATCAGTTGCCTCAAGTAATGAGGTAACTGTAGAATGGAGCTACCGATAATTTAAGGTGGCTCTGAACCCAATGTACAATTTTTTTCCAAATCTTTGCTGAAAGATCAATCGTCATATGCTGATTGCAAAAAATAACAAAAATACGGGTCACCGGACTCGTTTTTGAGTTACAGGCACATAAAGGCAAAATTAAAAGGTGTTTCTAAGAGGATGTATGTTGCTATGGTAACCTTATGTCAAAAAATGATCAGAACTTGTTGAGAAATGATTGGGAAATGTTGTAGAACCATGTTCAAGAAAACAAACGAAAACATGAGCTACCTTAATAATACATATGTATTTATTTAACCCATTGACTCCCGAGCATTTTACCAAAATACACCTTTTGAAGCCCGTCAAGCCGTTTTCTGGCCAGATTCTAGCCAAAAAGAACCAACTGCCCAAAACTCTGTTTGCTAGTGGAGTTCATCGCGCCCTTCTGTTCGTGATGCTTGATATTAGCTTTCCAAGACCGGGCATGCGCTGGAAACAAAATTTCGAGAGAAGTTTCGCCGCCCCCTCTCCTTCTACCTTTCGTTTTCTCTCCTCCCCTTTTATTTCGCTTTTCTTGCCTCGCTTTCTTTTCTTCTTGCTGGGCATCTCCCGGGATTACCTTCGGTGGGAAAATATTTGGGAAAAACTTTTAGGATCATAGGATTAGGGAGAAGGAGGTGCAGGTGGGTCGTGGAACAAAATTTTCATTCAAATTTTCGGCTCAACGTCACTCGGTTTTTTCGCGTTTTCTCCGACTTGTTTGATGGAATGGTACTCATTTGGGTATGGTTTGAAAGACTTCTACTCCCTACACATGCTACATGTTAAAGTTGTCCATGGGCTTTAAAGCTGATGACGTCAAAAGCGGCACAAGGGATCTGGTTCTGCGCGGCCGGTTTTGGCCGGCACGGGTGCCAATGGGTTAAAGAGTATGCACGAACCACGCGACTGATTCAGACGATGCCCGGAATATTCATGAGAAGAAGTTTTGCATTCTAAATTTATTCAATACATTGTGTGTTCGGCGTATTACTAATTGCACGTGTGAAATCTCGAGGAATGAACTTCTTGCAGGTTAGGCCCGGTTCAAACGTCGAACTTCACATGTACCGAATCTAATGCAAATGAGGAAAATCTATTGTTTTCACTCATTTGCATTAGGTTCGGCACATGACAAGTTCGACGTTTGAACCGGGCCTAATTGATTACATTAGCGGACTTGTTCGATGATCGAAGACGAAAAATTTGTCACTGCAATTTTGTGGCCGAGCTTTTTCTTGACAGATATAGAACTTCAGAAACTGATACATCAGGGAGATCAACTTAATATACTATACTATTATGTGACAGAAGCAAAATTTCAGAAAAAAAAACTTCACAAAGAAGATCAGACGCTTCAAAGTCTACTTTCGCAGTTTTACTCCAGTGGAAGGAAATAACTTTCAACGAATCTGTTCTTGAAACTGACATCTGCTTCTGTCACACCGCAGAAGAGGTTATCCTTTATTACTTAGTACTAAAACCATTTACTTCACTGCGCTTCTAAATCAGAAAACGCGGACACAAACATCGATTTTTCCAGTTCTAGCCATCTGTTGTTCCAGTTCTAGCTAGCCATCTGTTGTTCGTTTCTCGATTTAGGCCCCGTACTTCAGCCGAGCTGAATCGAATTCAACGAATTAAGTTCATGTGAAGTACGGCGTCTGAATCAATTCGGAACGGCTGATTTAATTTAGATCGGCTGAGCAATTCAGTAATCCCGCCTGGCTCAGCAGGGATGAACGGCTGTAGAATGGCTTTGATTCAGACGCCGTACTTCACATGAGCCGAATCAACTGCATAAATCATTTTAATGTATTTTTCATGCTGTTTTTACATGACAGGATGCGCAAAGGAGTGTTGCAGAAGAAAAAATGGCGGCTTGGCGGGTCAAACTCAACGAAGCTAACATGTACTTTGTGTTTCGGCCGAATAAAGTTCGGCGTCTGAATCAATTCAGCAGGGATTAATTAATTTAGGTCGGCCTATCGCTGAATTCGATTCGACTCGGCTGAAATACGGCGTCTTAACCGGGCCTTAGTGTTCATTGTTGTTGACAATAATTTTCTCACCAGAAAACCGAAGTATCAATGGTTCAAGGAGGAACTAACCTGCAGGTCGGGCTTCTGACTCCTGATGCACATCATTCGGACACTAAACCGAAGACTTGAAACAGTGGTTATGCCTGGTGACTCATCTCTTTTTATACTGTTGACAAATATTCATAATGTGATCTGTAAGGAAATGAATGATATTTTGATCAACAATCACTGCACGAAAATTCAGCTTTTGTCACCATTGATTCGTATCAAAGGCGTGGCAACAGTGCATGCAACAAATTAGCTCACGTCCAAGGTTTTATGCCTTTGATGATGCGCATCCAAAGTTACATATCAACAAATCAAAGCAACATTTTACAGCGCTTCTAATGCTGATTTTTATATCGATCAAGTTAAAATGCATTACCTCTGACTGGCCTTTGACACCTTGGCAAAGTACAAGCGATAACGCTGGGGCGATTTTCGTGCAGTGGGACTGAACAGCAATGAACAAGTTAGTACAGAATATATCTGTCATTTTATGCCCTTTGGCATGGCAGTGGCTAACATTTACTCACGACGTAAGCTCATCTCATACTTTTCAGTAAATTGATCTTTTTTTCTGAAGAATCTGATAATAAATCGATAACAAAATCTACCCTGAGGAGAAATAAATAATTGGCTCCTTTTTCTGGTTCGCATTTTAGTTATACGTATAGAACAAACGGCTAATCATTGGTGTTATCACCTCCGAGAGGGATTTAAATAAAAAAGTTCAAAGAGGGAAATGTAAAGCTTGAATACCAACAAGCTCACTCGCCCTGACATTGTCACCAACCTGCAAAACAAATCACCCTTTTCCAACGAATACAAAGAAGAATATTATTCCTGGGTAAGGTTTTAATGACGGAGACATTTTAACGTGGTGCTATGGTACAAGGTCAGGAAATAACCGTTCTTTACTACGTTCGAGAGGAGGTATACGTTCGAGGTGTTATTTTAACACATAATTTCCATGTAAAGCCCATCTCAAAGGGAACAATATCCTGGCTAATTAGTAGGTTCTCATGCAACGCCTTCAATGGAAAGTGCAATTTTCACAAGACTGCGAGAAACTATGGTGTACCCCCTCAGCGACAAGAGGCAACGAACAATCTCATTATCTAATGAAGCTTTTAAAAACAACAGATTTGGGCGACCAAACACCTTGTGAGGCATTTTATATATATTTTTTCTTATTCTCTCTCTTCTTCTTTGCTTTATTGTAAGATTACGATCGGAATAACTTTAGAAATTAATATTGCATGTACTGTTATTCTTCATAGTCGAGAGAAAAACCCATATATGCCGGAAGTATGCGGATATAAATGTTATGTTAGGTGATGATGATGACGATGATGATGATGATGATGATTATTATTATCATTAGTTATTATTATTAGATGACTATATTATCAGCGATGCATTGGTATGGATGCAGGTCTTACAGCACCATCTCTTAGAGTCTCGGCTTATTCATCAACTCATTTCTTCTTGCACCCCATGCTAGTACCACAGGTAATGAAATGCTAACATTTCCTTTAAAACAAGCAAAAGCCAGTCACAGGTGATCGGTCAATGGCGTCCATCCCAGGTCTTAAAGCGCAACAAGTTTTTTTATAATTTTTTGACAGCTTTCTGTCAGATTTTGAGACATGTACGTGCCATTTGATCGGTTATTTTGCCCTCGAGTTTGAGTTTCTGCCTTACGAAATTTAAGCTTTTTAAAAACAATATCGATTGCGCTGAAAGATCATAAGTTTGTTCTTTTGTTGTCTTCGGTTATTTTATTTTTCAAAAACGTAGTTGGGCATACAATTTCCTGCCGAAAACCGCGGGTTGCCCTTTCAGCGAAAATGCGGAATATAGCACAAGATTATCTCGGGTGAAATTTCACATTCGATTATAATTGGAGGTCGTACGGTGACGTCTTAATCAAAACCAAACATTTCTCGCATCGATAGGTTACCATATGTTCTCACTCATGATGTTCCGTGGCGCTACTTCTCTGTTCACAAGAAAATACAGGCACGCAAACCAACGTGAAACTAAATTTATCGAATACAAGTACAAATTTGTAACTTCTCCTTGTCTTTTGTTTAATTCTCTTGTGTAATTTTGGTTTTGCTGTGGTACGGTCCAGGGATGGTTAATACAACTCGCACCTCTTTCTAGACCAGTGAGAACCAAAACCAATCATGCCTGGCTCACTCGCGTTTTCCCGCGTTTGGCACAAGCTTCATCTCTCTGCTCCGAATTCTGATTGGTTCACTGCGAAGTTTACGTCTGTTTTGATTGGTCTGGTTTTACTTTTACAACACTGGATTGACAATCGATGGACTGAGCCAATGAGAAGTCAATGTCAAAGCGCGGGAACATGCAGAAAACACGTGAAAGCGAGTCACGACTGGCTTTCGCTGCAAATGGTCGGGAAAGTGGAACAGGTTTTCACGAGCAATCATTGAGTATAGCAAACTATCAGCTTTTTGAAATAACTTACTTGATCCCAACAACGTGTCTGAGGAGTCTGAGCACGACAATGGAAAGATATAGTACGGAGAAAAAAAAGAAGACATTGCAAGCATTTCATTTTACCCTCACATTACAAAATTCACCCACACTCAGAAATTTACCTTAGCCAACCAGCTAATCACTGAAAAAGAAAAGATTGAAACAACCGGTTCATACGTTGGATCAATGAAAAGGTGCAAAACTAAGAGATTTTTAAGCTCTTGACTCTGGAAAGAAGAACTTCATTTTTGTGACATTCCTGCAAGAAATAACGAAAAACAATTCAATACCTGCCTTTTTATGCGAATCACTCGCTCGTACATCTTGCCTTGAACAAAATATCGTGCACTGGCGTTTTGAAGTCATTTATGAACTTTCATTCTTACAAGTTAAAATTATTGGGATAATTCTTTCTTACGCTAATGTTTACTATAAAAAGGAGGTTCAATTGTACTTCTCTGAGCAAGACCACTCAACATATTCGCATCTTTCGCCAACTGAAATCAGTTGGAATTTTTGGCAACCGTGTTAAACATCCGCACATAGCCTGCAGAGCAGGCTTATCTTGAGCAAGTGAGGGCTG
The DNA here is from genome assembly GCA_016490735.1 of Pachyseris speciosa. Lineage (NCBI taxonomy): Eukaryota > Metazoa > Cnidaria > Anthozoa > Scleractinia > Pachyseridae > Pachyseris > Pachyseris speciosa. Next base: position 672,727 of record JAEMWC010000326.1, read on the forward strand.
AGTATCATCATCATCATCATCGTCGTCGTCGTCGTCGTCATCATCCTCACTTTTATTCATACACGGGTAAACATCAGGCTAATATACAGATATAGCTAACACATATAAATATAGAGTACTAACTATAGAACTTATAATAATGAAATGTTCGTATTGTCAAGAAATGAATAAGGAGATTGGGGAGAGAAGCAAATAGCTATACATGTATTGCATTATGTTCTGTTCTGTTCTGTTTTGAAAAAGTCTGGGACCAAGAGTGCCGCGTGAGGAATTGTTTCTACGAAAAACGAATCCCCCAAACAATCCCACAATCGCTTGCGAGGCCACTTGGTCCCAGTCTTTTCCAAAGGGAGCTATGCGACCAACTCTCCTCACAACCTCGTTCAGGAGGAAGAAATTGTGGTAAAACGGAACTGCTACCGCGACCGCGCTGAATTGGCTAGATTTTATTATAATTAGTTCTTTTTATATTCTTATTATTGTGCATTTAATCTTTATAATCAAATTGTATACAGGTTTTGGGAAGTGACCCTATTTATAAAAACCCAAACCCAAAAGTGCTCTCTTTTCTCGTGTCGAATCATCTCTTTCCGTTCTTCTGCCTTAATGCAAAAATTTTAGAGAATATCCTAGCAAATGATCGCCAGGAAAGACAGTTCTTTAAGTTAAGTGAAAGCTTTTGTTTTAAACGGCAGTCGCCGCCTGCCCGTATCTGTTAGTTCGACAAGGGTCTCTTTATCTCTTTACCTCGCTAGCTCTTAGAAGTTTAAACTCCGTACTGAAAATAACCAAGATTGAAGAAGAAAAATCTTAAGATATATATAGAGCTTCGAAATGACACCCATATCCAATCAGGTAACCACGCGGAACGGGTCGAGCATAAAGAACATTTTATTTTTATGAGAAATACATACACCTATATACAGTAAGAATAATTATAATCTAGTTAAAACGCTGGGAATTCGGCAAACAATGGTGAAACATAAGCACGAATGGATGTAAGCTTTTATGTGTCATGATCATGAAAACGGCGCAAACTGCTGAACATCATTCTTGGTGGTGTGATCGCAATGATGATTTCAAACTCTTTAGGGAGAAAACAAATCACATAATTTAGCTTTCCCTAGTTCTAACGCATTACATATTCCTTCAAAGAAATACACAGGAAATGTAAAATTGAAAATTTGATCCACCATGGCCGGGACTCAGTTCCACGCGTGTAAGTGATCATAAAATTATTCTTCTTTTCGGGAAATAATTCATCTCTCAAAAGCTACGGATGCAGAGTGGTGTCCATGAATGTATATACATCTTTGTAAAATCTACGTCATGGGTGTGAATAAACTGTATGTTGTTTCGTGCGTGCAATACTATTCGTATTAATTTCAGGTTGAATTAGATATATCTGCGCTTTTCAAAATCGACATATATGGAATTTCAGCATTTTTCTTTCATATCTCACTGCTGCCTCTTCATCCCTGGCAATGGCTTTCCGTTGAACGTCATGCAGTGGCTACGCAGTTTAAATTATTAGCTTGGATAAAAAAAATACTGTCTTGGTTACAGATATATCCATTCCTTGGGTGAGCAAGGATCAAAACTCATCCTTAAAAAAGCCATGTTCTAGTGCCTGGGCGGCAGTGATTCGAGTGTGCGGGTTTAAATCAAGCAATCGTTCTAACAGATCATAAGCCGAATCCTCAATGGCCCAACAACACACACAGCAGGAGCAACCACACTCACTGCCGTCAAGATGAATGTGCCGAGCAACGTCCGAGTCTTCATGAATCTCTACCGAGTGTTCATGAATTTTACTATCAGTTTGAACTGATATGCAACAATAAGGATTCCTTTTCTGACAAATCGAGCATCTTTGATGCCAAGGAGCGGATGCTGGACGTGTTTCAGTTTCGGAACTTGGAGATCTTGATTTCCTTTTTAGTCTCTTTGATGGAATGTTAGAGTACTCATCTTTTTCAGAGTTTGATTGCTTACGAGAACATTTCACAGTAGGATTCTTGCTAGCTCGGCTACGTAGTTTGGTGCAAAGTGTTTGGAGATTTCCAGATGGACAATCCGAATTAAAATTGAGGTCCTTGCCTGTAAACAAAAATACAATTTAACGAAATAAATAAATGAATAAACAAACAAACAGACAAACGCATAAATACAATAATCTAGTTTTAAATTTTTTGCGGTTTTAACCCAGTGGAAGGATATGAAATAGCGAATTCCAATACAAAAAAACGAGCATTCATTGATTTCTTTTCCAATCTGTTCCTTTGTAAAGCCAGGTCACCTGACCTCTTAGAAAATAACCAATCCTACATAAGGAATTAGGAAACATGGTCTAAATAGGGTCTTATTATACCCATTTTGAAATCATTGGTGATCCATGCAATCTGATTGGCTCTCAACAGTGCAATTTATTCATGATATCACACTATTTTTTGCTCTAAATCACATCCTTCTTTAAACAGCATTTCCAGTTCCTCTTTCTTAAAAACCGGGTTTCCTGAATTGCAAAAACAAATATTAATATTGTCAAAAAAACTGTGATTTCAAAATGGGTGTAATAAAGTGGTAATTGAACATTGAGTCCTCTAATTTTGGTCTGAGCTCATACTTGTGATTTCAAATCGAACTCGCGCAGTGCACACTCATTCGATTTTGAAATTGTGAGTATGATTTCAGACCAAATTGCATTCCACTCAGTTCAATTACCAAGAAGAAAAAATTGTTGTTGCAACCATTCTCCGTCTTAGACGAGACAATGCAAGGAGTAAGTGCTATGAATTATGTCATTTAGGCACTTTAGAAAGGTGAATTGGTAGAGTGAAAATCATAATACCAAATTTAACTACACACCTAATTTAAAAGCTGCTTTTGCAGCCTTATTAGTCCCACACAGAGTCATGATCTGTGCCAGGCTCATCAAGTCATCGTAAGCTCTGAAGAATGGGTATCTTCCACTGAGTATACACAGAAAGATTACTCCGGCTGACCACATGTCCACAGCAGGGGACTGCTGTGGGTACTTCAGCAACACCTCTGGGGAGCGAAATCCAGGTGTGCCAGCTCGTGGAGAGTTCTGATGGCCCCTGAGTGAGAGGAAGGACATTATGAGTTAGCTGCTGCTCATCATTGGTTGAACATAGATTAAAACAAGTACGGCTGCAGACTACCCTAGTTATGAAAGGTTTGTCTTGGGTCAGGATGGGTCATTTCAACTGGAACCAGAGATGGTGCAGGGATTACATGTACCAGGATAGCAGCAGATTAGATTAGCCAGATTGATAGTGTGGGGAGGATAAAACAATAAGAATAGTTTGGCTTATCAGTAAACTAGATGCAAACTTGTAAATGGATAATACAATATTAGTAATCACTTAAGGGTAAATAGTCAAATGATGTTGCACGCTATTAGTATACAGGTGACTTTTTGTTGGGGGCAGGGGCTTACTTCATCTCAGCCTGAAAGCCAGTGATGGGAATCCATATTTTAAGCCTGAGATGGAGAGAGTTGTGATAACTAAAAGTACAGTACCTCGCCATACAAATTGTGCAGACCTCTTTAGGACCGTGTCTGAGAGGACACAAGACTTGAGCTGGTTGAAACGACTCTTTAAAGCTTGCTTTCTCATTAGAGGCCCTTCTTAATGTTGATGCTGCATTTTTAGAAGGAACTTTAAAATCCTTAGACTGGTGCGTAAACTGCCAATTTGCTGAGTTCACACAGCGTGGCTTCAGGATGCTTTCTTCAGCAACTTGGCCTGCTGATTGGTCCTTGGTACCAGTCTGTGGGGACAGACGTGAGCTTCGACGTCTGGGTTGGAAAGCTTTCTTAGGAGACTGGTGATTTGTCCTTTTTTGCTTCTTTTGTTCTTTAGGTGATTCTGAAATTAAAAAAGTAGGATGTGTTTAAAAAAATGAAAAGAGAACACACACCAACAATACCTATAGCTAGGTTACTATGCAAAGGCACATCTATGTTTTCATTTTTCACAAACAACAACAACAACTATTTACATAGATAAATACTGCTAAAAAATGTCAAACTCAACTAATAGTAATAATTTTCATCATTGAATATCTCATATCATAGAGCGGTTTTCAATTGAGTGTCAAAAGTAATTATGGTTTTGCTTTGGTTTTGCATTGCTTTGCGCCGTGATTGGCCAGGAAAACTCGCGCCACTTTCTTAACCAATGAGAAGCAAAACCAAAACCAATTGTGATTTGCATATGCATATTTTCCCGCGCTTTACACCAGCTACATGTAATTGCTTAGTATTCGGATTGGCTCATTGCACTTCTTACTTCTGTTGTGATTGGTCAGAGTAATTGCTTTGGTTTTACGACACTCAATTGAAAAGCGCTCTACTTTCCTATCAACAGCATTTAATAACAACAACAAACAATTTTAAACTATGGTTTCATGAAACACCACCACAGAAGTTTACTATCTTCATTAACCACAGAATTTTTCTTTTAAGTACCAGCACAGATCTAACCTAGTTTAAACAAAATTAACGTTAGAGTTCTGTTGATAGCTCCTTGATAATATTATGAAAACACTAAAAAATCCAAAATATGACAAGTTTACTATCTTTTAAACAAATTAAAGTTCTGTATAAAAGCAAACAATATTATATACATACCAAGGAGAGAATTGGTACTTCCAGGTACTTTCATTGCGAGACCAAAATCAACAAGTCGATACCTAATATTAAAGAGGTAACTTAAGTAAGACTTTATGTACAAGGCCATAATGAGATTTAACTATTTATGTGTGTAATCATATCCACAACAAGGAAACAAATATGAAGGCTGAATTGAAGGCTTAAGAGTTACCCTAAATGTCTTAATGAACTGCCTATATATTACAAGTCAGTGACAAACAACTATTTTCAACAATATCCACAACAACAATGATGTATTTTAAAATTTGTTTGTCCATTTGCAAATAGGAAGCTACATGTATAATTATGTTGCAGGTAAAAATTAAATTAAGGTAAAAAAAATTAACCTAGCTTTAATTATTCAATAATTAGGGCTAAGAGAACAACAACAACATCTTTATTGTACCCTTGAAGTTTAAAGATAATATTATTTTAAAAACTTTTACCAGTATACTAATATAATTATAGAGTTAAAAATACCTGAAGGTCATATTTGCAGGATACAGAGACAAAGAAAATTGATTTTCAACCTTTTTTTTACTGAAATTTATTTTTACCTGCAACATATATGTTGTGGGTCAAAATGGAATTCCTTTGTCTCATAACCATAATTATTTATGAATCATGAATAATTAGGGTTAGAAGACAAAGGAATTTCATTTTGACCTTGGTTGAAATCATTTTTACCTGAATCACAATTTGACCTACAACATATACAACACTAAACACATCCTTGAACAATAAGCTCACCTTCCTGTATCTCTGGAATAAAGAAAGTTGCTAGGTTTTACATCTCTATGGATGACATCAAAAGAATGAACTCTTTTCAGGGCAATCAAGAGGTTCTTCATATACTCTTTAATTTCACAAACACTCATCTCTAGATAGTATTCCTGTGGAAGAGGAACAATAGTAAAGATTGCATCAGTCAACTTTTTTTTTTATTGAGTTGTCTTAGAAAAATGACCTATTTAGTGACATACTGCATGTCATGAAAACAGAGCAAAGAAAAAACATCTGTAGTGATTCCCTGACAGAAATCAAACCCATCATCTCGTATACTGTATACTGCTTGGATACTGTTATGCCTTAGCAACTAAAATCAAGCAATTACTACAATTACCTGAAACTTTTGATGTGGAAAATAAGGTAAAACAAAAACTAAATTATCATTGCATCGTAAGGTTGATTGAACTCCAATAACATTGTCAGTGCCCCTGTGAAAGAAAAAGAAGCTTGCATTAGCAACATCGTGTAGGGTAGCAAGAATATGTTCAAATAACAAAAGTACATGGTAAAAATTTGTCTTAATGTAAATGCACTGTTGATAGCAGAAGTGCATTTAGCTACCCTAAGTTAGTTTAGTCAATTTAGCAGAAACAAAATTAATTTTCCACATTAAAAATAAAGTCAAAATCCCTGCTGGCTAAAGTGTACTAGCATATTTTGAATCCAGCACCCTAAACAATATTATTAGCTGTGCTGTCCACAGTATTTATGCCAAGTTCATTTGATACTGCTATTTGATGACTTGTTTCTTTCTCCACATCATGTTTGAAAATGCTAATAAAGAACACAATGGACTAAAAGTAACTTTTTGGGCCTGAAATGCACCAGACTGCACCTCAGAGCATACAGATTTTCACAATTTCCTGGGGAGGCCCCCAAACCCCCCTCCCAGTGGTGAGTGGTTTTTATAGTGTGAAGTGCAAAGTGCTCTAGGATGTTCAGGGATTGAAAGAGCTTTTAAAATGATAATAAATCCTCAAAACCATCTGATCTAAAATGTGGAGTTGAAGTATAGCATACTGCTAATCTAGTTTAAAGTACACAGGCGCTACATGTTAGCTATTGAAACCAATAACTTTGAAACTATCATAACAATGACTGTTCATTAAAGAGCAAAACTTACCCAATATCTTGGAGACATTTCAATTCGTTTTCAACTCTCCCAGGACCACTTGTGGGTATGATGTGCTTCAAAGCACATAATTCATCTGGTAATCTATTCATTCTAGCCAAATAAACATTGCTAAAGGTACCTGCAGCACAAACGAATTGGATTTTGCTCTTGTTGTTTTGGCTCAACTCTAATGCACACCTCAAAGACATAGCAGATGTTTCATAAACATAGAAAACCCACCTTCACCAACTTTTGATACTATTGTGAATATTTCCTGTAGTTCAGGAATCTTCTGCAGAAGTTCTCCAGCTTTGCTGTCCCCAAAACCTGAAATATAAAGTTTATATAGTTGCTTATATAACAGGGCTCAAAATTTACTTTTGGCTTTGGGAACACTTGTGCGACCAGGTGTAAATTTCTAGGTGCACAGCCAAAAATGTTAGGAGCACAGCTTAAAATACTGGTGTTGACCACCAAAAAGCTTCAGACGTTATATAAGTTAATCATTAATCAGTATGTTAACTTTTATTTCAGTCCTGTGTTTGTTCCTTTCAGGCTCTTACTGTACGTTGAAGATAAAAATAACACTGTTAGGTTTTTTTGGTTAAATCAACCTTCTCCTCAATCTCAATAAGTATTACTCTTTGTGTTGCGTACAAGATAACAGAAAAATTCCACGTTCCATTTCCTTTGAAATTAACATGAATATACACTGTCAGTTTACTGCTCACAACCATTCATTTCTTTTTGATTTGCATTGCACTTTAGTTTATGTAGATTAAAGCTGACATATACAGGCCTGCTTGGATTGAGAACCACTCATTTATAAGCAGAAAAACAAACAAAACCACACAAAAAAGAATTCTCCCCTTTGTAGCACAATACCATCCAGTGTTCTCCCCTTTGTAGCACAATACCATCCAGTGCTACCAAGACTACGAAATATCGTCATGGGGAAATGGCACCTATAATAAATACAAGATCAACCCACATTGAAAGAAATATTCAAAGAGCCTCCCCTTTCGTCTTACAGAGGAAAATATCTCAAAGACCTTTTACCGCTGAAGTTAAGACGAAACTATATTAGAAGGAAAGAAAATAATATTTGCGACCTGCAGGAGTTGTGCTGGCCCTCTAACACTTTTTTAACTAAGGATGAAGACCCATGCACTGGGAAGGCTTTGCAGTATTTGCAGTGCATCAACTCTTTTTCAGAATCCCATTCAAGGCATTCAAATTTCTTCAACCGTGCTCTCTGAAACTTTTCCTTTATTTTCTCGCTGGCTCATCCTCTTTTTCTTGGACTAAGGTAGTAAACTGGAGTTCGAGGCTGACAAAGTATTGGAAACTTTTGAGGCTGAGGTGAACTCGATTGTCGAGGAGAAGCACAAACTTTGGGAGATGGATGTCTCTTGCACGTGTCAGCGGAGTCTTTACAAAACCGAAACGCCGTTCAGGGAAAAGAACAAATAAAATACACACTGACTCAAGGAACATGAAGAAAAATGAAGGAAAACGATGTAGCTTTATTATGTGGAGCCTGATTGTGTCATACCTATGTTTTTATTTTAATTCATTATTTCAAGTTTCCTATTTGTGTCTAACCAGTCACAGTACAGGAGCATGGTCAGGTAAGTAGCAACATGCTCAGTCGCACTGAACTCAGACGTTTTAGGTGTGCAAGTGCAAACACACATGATTTTTTTAGGCGCACATTGAAAAATCTAGTTGCATGTGCAACCAGCTGGTCTTAAACTTTGAGTCCTGTATTAAAGGTTGAAATAACAAATTGATAACAAATTAAAGTGACACAATGTACGAGTTATGCTGTAGTTTTTCCATGAAGATGCATGTTTGCAATTCTTAGCTAAATACACGACCCCACAAGCAAATCTGTTGCTGTAAATATTATCGTGTTTAAATAAAGGATGTTGTTTGTTCTTGTAGCAACTTCAGGATTGAGTCTATTTGCCAAAAGAAATTTTTCAAGAGTATAAATCTCATAATAATAATTTTATCTTAACTGTGCTGTGATCAAACATAGTTTCACTTGGTACAAGGCAAAAGGTGGCAGATTTGTCTACTTGCTGTGGTAAAATGTTTCAATCATCACCCCAAGTAAATTTAAAATCCAGTCTAATTTTACACTGTAATTTACTCTGGATGACTTATCATCATTTTCAGTTGCCATGGTAACAAGCCCTGGAGATAGTGAACTTTAAATAAATGGCACAATTCAACATCACATGTTGGAGAGTAAAACATGCACCAACAACAATGCAATTTGCACAGGAAAGATTTCCATGCAGCTTCAGGGATAATGCATTACTAGTTTAAGCATTTCTAAATGTATTATTATTATTATTATTATTATTACTATCACACTGTTTCTGAAAACAGTGAGCTTTTATAAAGACCGAGTTGCAAAATACAGTCAATTTAATTGCCTTACGGACACCTCACGATTATGAACATCCTGATAATATGAACAACAGCTAAATCCCTTGCAAATAAATTCCTCTATTACTGTACGTGCAGAACTAATGCATGAGGCTGTGTGGCTGAACTTCCTTTATTGCAGACACCCTTGGAAAGCAAGTTGGTGCTCTTAATAGTGAGAATCTGTAATAGCAGGAATTTATTTCATTCAACGTCTGTAATTTATTTTTGCCAAGGGATTCAGCAGAACTGCTGTCTATAACAGTGAAGTGTCTGCAAGGCGAGAGTTGGCTGTGCACCCATGCACATGGCCAATTGACAGGGAGGCTTATCAGGCTGATATTAGTTTGCAGTAATGGAATAAGTGTTGGAACAATAAAGCCTAGTTTTCATATGCCAGATCGTCTGTGATGGTTGGGGACATTCTGCAGTGATCTGTATCTCGGCAAAAATCTGGGACAGTCGGGAAGTAGTGAAATCCATGATCATCTGGGATTCTCCCGACAAATGAAAACTAGCCTTAAATGACTTGGTGACACCATCTACACTAAAATGTGAGACCTATATTTAAAAGCTGTAAAAAAACTTTAAGCCCCTGGTCGTGACATAAATGCACTGGAAAAATGATATCTGGAAAAAATGAGCTTATAAGTTTGTACACTGTAGTACAAATATTAAAATTACATAAAATTTTTCAGAGCAAGTTAAGCCTGGCCCAAGTTAAGCTTAATATTTACCTTAGCGGTGTATTGAAAGCCTTTTGAAGGTCATTTATTTCTTTTCCTTTTTTTTTTTTGTGACCCGAGTTACAAATTACTACCACTCTCTGCCTCCTTATTCAAATCCAAACGCAGCTTTTGTTTTCAAAGCAAACCTTGTGTACATGTGTGACTTAATTAATTAAATACACATGCTTGTTTTTAGTTCATAGTGACTGGAAACCTACCTTAATTAAATACACATACTTTTTTTTTAGTTCATAGTGACTGGAAACCTACCTTCTACCAAACGCAGCTTTTGTTTTCAAAGCAAACCTTGTGTACATGTGTAACTTAATTAATTAAATACACATGCTTGTTTTTAGTTCATAGTGACTGGAAACCTACCTTCAGCGACTTTTGGAGTCGATTGTGGTGAAATACGCTTCCTTTTTCTCTTCTCAGACTGTGAGCAGCCGTCGGCTTGACCAACCATCTTCACTGAGGCCGAATTCGTGTTCTCGTCTTCGGAGGAACCGTGAAAGCTTTCAGAGAATTCTATTCCAATGCTTGCTTCGGTTCGGCACTCTTCCATCGCTATTGTCGGTAAATTCGATTGCCTTGCCCTCTAAAGATAATAAGTTCTTCAATTATTGTACTAAAATCATCCCCTTTTCACTGAAACTTGTAACATTCTACGCGAAATTTTAAATAGTTGTGAAAAAACTGATTGCAAACTGGACGCCGAGGGATTTACTATTCCCGCCAATTTTCCTTGAACTGAATTATGGGAGGCTGACAATTTTCTCCCTAGCGGGGGATAGTAAGGATCACGTAATTAATAATCGCGACAATTTCCCCCTGTATTTTCTAGTTAATTGAAAAACTCATCAAACTAAAACATCAAATTATTTCATATTTCTCGTTTTATTTTATATCTTGAGCATTATAAACAGAAACTGAGGAATGTGGAAATTCATGGTGCCAGCGTGGCGTTTGATCTAAGAACCAGTTTGATTGGTTTATTATCGTTCCACCAATGACCATCTCTCTTTTATCGCAAAAATGCCTGGTAGAAAGAGTTCCCAGAATAATTTTGTTGAGTTCCTCGTTCGGTGTTTAATATTATTGTTCAATGACATACTGTTCCAGGCCAATCTCGTCTTTTCCACCTTAGTTATAACACGACGGACTCGAAGATGTTTTCAAGGGCTGCATCGCTGATTATCATGTATCGTTCACGTGAACGTCACCATAAATTCAGTGAGGAGATGGGTTAGTTTGTTTTACAAAAGAAGTACTTTATTTATGCTTTATTGGCTGGCCTAAGACCACATCTTTGAAGACCCTAGTCTTGTTAATACATATAGACCATGCTTGAAAGCTACATTACCCCATTGTTGATGAGCTATGTCGACAAGTATATCAAGAATTTAAAACCTTCAGACTTAAGTCTGTCCTTGTGGGGTGGTGATGTTGTGTTGTACAACTTAGAGCTGCGACTCGATGTCTTGGAAAAGGTAGGAGTGATTTCTGAATTTTCTATTAATAAGTATTTGTTATTTTATCTTCTACTCTTAAAATGCATTTTCACGAAAGAAATCTCGCGTTTTTGCCCTGAGAGACAGTGCCTTATGCATTATGTAAGTTTATATTGGAAGTGTACTGTGTGTGGACTGAAGGCTCACCAATTCAGTAATCTATGAAAAGAAGCTGTCTTGGTCTTTTATTTATAAAAAAAATTATTGTTGCCCACAATCCTGGAGCAATAAACTGAAAAATATGTAGAGGATATTACGTGGCATGCAGAGATATGAAATAGTTTTCAACATGAGAAGAGAAATTTCATGTCTCCAAACGGCCATGTAATGTTCTGTTTGTTAACATATAAATATCAATGAAATACCAAATCATTTCACTTTTGCTGTGAAAGGCATGATTTATTATGTAACCATAGCAATGGTGATGTTTTCATGTGTGAAGATGACATGTTATTTTCATGTGTGAAGATATCATGTTTTTGCCTGAAAGCTGAGCTGGTATTTCATTATATAATAAATTTGGTTTTTTAACTGGCTCTCAACTGTTTAAATACTTGCACAATAATAGGTAACAAAAAGTTCATATTACTAACCATGATAGGAAATCAAACAGTTGATCATAAAGGATGGAGAACTTTTTCCTCACTGAACTGCAGGACAGCAACTAATGAAATCTCTAATTGCAGGATTATTATGTACATGTATTGTACATCCCAATTGGACAGATGATTTTTTTTTTGACAAAAATAAGTTCATAAGCTTTTGACGTTTGTCAAAAAGTATTGCAAATGAAGAATGCCCAACAGCTTCTGTATATACCTCTGAAGTGCACGCATACAGCACTGTACCTTTTTTGTTATTTGCAGGAACTGAAACTGCCAATAAACTTTCTTAGTGGAAAGATTCACAAACTTCAGATTCACATACCATGGACAAAGCTAGGATCTGAACCTGTGGAGGTAACCATCAATACATTGGAGTGCATTGTTCAGTTACGATATCCAGATCAAAGCCCAGACAATGCAGCAAGCAAAGCATCCGAACTGTCCACAATGAGTGAAACAAAACAACAAGAACTTGAGCAGGTGTTAGAAGGCAAAGAAGAAGCCCCACCATCTGGTTATGTTCAGAATCTTGTCAATCGGGTCATTAACAATGTTTCAATTAAAGTTCAAAATGTTATACTGAAATACCTTGAGGATGACATTGTGTTGTCAGTCAACATCAAATCAGCTGAAATGTTCAGTGTGAATTCCAACTGGGAGAGGGCTTTTGTTGATGTGGTAGCTCCTGAGTATTTGCTTCAGAAAGTCTGTAATATATCTGATCTGACAGTGTGCCTTGACAAGAGAAACTCCAGTGGAAAAATTGAGCTCTACCAAGATCCACTGTTGTACAAATGTGGCCTGAGTTGCCGCATGCTCTTGAGATATGACAGTCTTCTTAGACCTCTTGAAACAAAGCTCAATGTTTACTGTGAATCTGCAGACATTTCACTGACTGATCAACAGCTACCTATGTTCATGAGACTAATGACATTATGTCTTAGTCTGTACTACGGAAGTCTGGATCTTCCAGGCTGTGACTACAGACCTCACCCTGCAAGAAGGATAGTTGAAAAACAGGCTTCTCCCAACCAAAGTGTAAATCTTCCATCACAAGAGCAGAATGTTTCTGTTAATTCATCAAACCAACCAAAACCAGATGATAATGAAGACTGGGTTAATTGGATGTGGTCTCTTGTTCCCAGTCTTGAGGATGATCAGTCTAACCAACTGACTGGAACGCCTCCACCGACACCCCTGCTCTTGGTTGGTCTCTATGTGTCTCAAGTGACAATCAATATTAAGCTGACTGGAAAAGTCAGTGAGGGGGATTTCTTTGGAGGACAACGATTTGAATTCAAGCCTGTCTTGAGTTTTGAGTTGTCAGGAATGGCAGCCGAGTTGGTGCTGAAAGGTGATGATTTTTTTGATACTCAGATCGGCGTGTCATCCATTGCTGCATGGAGCATTGGAGACTGTGTTTGTGGAGGCTTGGATGAATCTCTAACAAAAGAGGATATTGGCTCAGTTGAGGAAAAGGTAGGTGCTCTTACTATACGTTAGGTAAAGGAAAGTTACTGCTTTTCACATTGCTTTTGCATTGACTAGGTGCTTTGCTTTTTATTTATTTATTTGTACACCCAGCTGTACAAATCAGAAGGAGTAACTTTTATTTTAAAACATACATGTAAAAAGATTTGATGAGGTTTTGATAGTCGGATATGCTTGGCATACCACAACCAATAGATGAGTAAAACAACTATGGCATGATTATCCCTCCCAGTATATTCTTCTTGCATCTTGTCATTTTTCCTGTACAAACAATGACATGTTAGACTTTTCAACATGTTAGAAAGTTCTAGTAGGTTCACGAATTAAGGCAGGAACTGGCAGATTTTGCCCTCAGAACGTAATTTATCCTCTGCCTGCAGTGATTTTAGTTGTGTCATTCAAAGTAAGTGTACAGGTACCTTGAACAATTTTAACTCAAAGGTAATTTTCCATTTTTTAAGATACTTGCCCGAAAGCTAGCTCTGGTAGCTGCCATGAAAATTAAGGAAACCGTTGCTGTCACATTGGACTCATTAATTATTACATTGTTTATGAAGGTTCTGCTTCACTATCTCAAAATAATAATATTGCCTCTTCTTGTAGGAGGACATGTTCCTCAGTATAAGAAGCACTAAAGAAAATCCTTTGGATTCAGCTGGATTTTTAAGGGGTTCATTGTTTGACAACACTGAACAATCTTCCATTGACATTCCTGAAGTCACATTTGATGCAGAAGAATTTCTCAAGGCCCACAATGAATCTCTAGCTTTGAGAAGATACGGTGCCTTCTTCCTTGATTACTTGTACACAATGGTCATTGAGCCTGAAAAGGATCCTAAATCTCCAAGTGAAGATCAAGAGGATGGATTGGAGGTAGTTGGTGAAATCAGACTTGTAAAGGAAATGTCTGTCAAACGGATCTTTTTAGGCCCAACACATCTGCAGCTGTCTTCAACTATGGTGCATAAACTGGAGCTTGTTTCAAAGCTGTCATTTGAAGACATCATCCCCAGGAAAGGTAAGGATATGATGTTTGCTTTGTGTATATATATGTAATGGGAGATACAAATTTAAAGTAAGTAATTATTAAATTTATCATTATTTGTTTTATTTTCAACTTATTGGTTACGTGTATTGAGTGAAAAAAAATTACAAGTGGACACCCCATTTCACCTATCCTCTTGTGTCAGTTATGTACCTTATTGGCAAACTTTAGTCATTAGAAATTTTATGCTCCTGTCCTTTCATTCTCATCCGTTTTCACCCAGTGTTTCTCAAATACGTTTCATTTTCCTCTGTAATGAATCTTCATTGTTCCTGAATACTGTTGCTGTGGTTTTAGTCTCCAAACATGTTGCCTTTATCTGGCCAATATGTCAATTACAATATATATCAAACTGAAAAAGGAAGTTACGAACAACCTTTGGGCTTAACTCAAGATCAAACTAGGCAGACCAATTGATTTTTCTACAGTGTTTTTTCTTCCCTTAGTGGAGGAGAATTTGTGTGAGTGCCCATCAACCTCACTTTGGAATGAGAGTTCTCATTTCTGAAATTTATACTTACTCTTAAAATAAATATAGCTAAAATTTAAACAGAGTAGGACAGTTGTAAACAAGCAATCTTTTGAAAACCTGGATGATGTTCACATTTTACAATTTTATCATTGATCCTTTCAGAGAAATCTGAGCCATTCTATGATGAGTTTATTGAGAAACAGCTCTTGGCCGGGAACATTCCGAGCCGTAACCTTAGTATCTCACTGGTTTCTGTTGCTGTTACACTGCTCGCCGCTGATCATGGAAAGATGCTACCAGGTCCTCTAGTGGAGAATGTCAGTTCCACCGAGCTGCGTACTGTCTCATCACAGTTGTCGTTGCAGAGCATTCAAGAACAAGAAGTTAGCATTTTACTCATTCTGTTTTCAGATGTACTGAATGGGATGTAGTTTAGTCATGAAGAGGTGGCTTCTAGTAGCAAAAGAATCAGACTCGGAATCAGATTTGGAAGTGCAAATGAACAAACTTCCCTTTAATAAGTTCTTCTCTCACAAGTGCCTCTTCCATTACATCCCTCAATGAGTCTATTTCTCACATAAGTCCCCTTCCTATGAGTCCTCCCAAGTATGTCTCCTCCAAATGTGATCTTTCCCAAGTACCCCCCCCCCCTTCCTCCTCCTCCCTCCAAATACAGTGTATTTCAAACTGGTTTGAAAATGAGTCAATGAAACCACAACATGAATATCTGTAAGTAACCTCTAAAGCAATGAATTGTTTTTCCCTCTGTAGGAAAGCACTCATGATACTATTATTCAGCCTGCATGCATTATTCAGATCAGTCAAGTGGACATTCAGTCCAGTCAACCTATGTACCCCACTGAGCTCACCAAACTAACCATCTCCAATGCTGAGTATCCTGCAGGCAAAGTCATGCTTATGTGTGCCTACACAGACATTTCTGCTCAGGTGAGTCAACATTTTAACTCTCTCTTCAAATGAAGGGCTGAGGGCATAAACTGCCTATGTGTAATTTTCGGCCGTTTTTTTAGTTCGCTTGGATTTGTCCAAATTTTTGCATGTGAACTGCATTTTGATTCAAAAACATTGTCCCGTATTTTTTTTCACCGATTTCGTTTTCGTTTTCGAGAAATAACGTATGCAAAAAAAACACCTAAAACTACACATAGGCAGTTTATGCCCTCAGCCCTTCATATGTCTGCCTTATTAACATGCATGAAGTAATGCCCAAGGGTATTCTTTATGCGCGATGTGCCTTTTTGACTCATAAACAGCCCACAAGATGCCCATCCGACTTGGAAATGGTCGACTTTTTTAAATGCAGCACTTATTACCAGTGTTTTGCTTACTGATAGTGCTCAAGAAGCTTCCTTAGCTGGAAAACAGTGCGCAACATTCTGGGTTGACTTAAAAACAGCACACAGCAACCTTGGTTAACCTTAAGCCAGCGCGCGTAGATTTTGTCCGACTTGAAAACAGCACTCAAAAGATTTAGGGTTATTGTTAAGTTTAGAGTTAGGGTTAAAATTAGGGCTAGGGTTACAGTTAGGGTTAGGGTTAGAGCTAGGGTTAGGGTTAGAGCTAGGGTTAGGGTTAGAGCTAGGGTTAGGGTTAGAGCTAGGGATAGGGTTCGGCCTAGGGCATTGCAAACGTTAACGTTAAAGTAAGCGGCGTATTTTGAGTCTCGCACAGGTTTCTTGGTTTCTTGGTTCCTCCGAAATGAAGAGAGCGCACAGGTTTCTTGGTTGATTCTTAATTCTTTCGGGAAGGCTTTGGCCGATGTAAGTAAAGTGTTGAAGAGGGTGTTTTGGTTGAGAACGGCATAAAGCAGGATCGGATTTGATTCTAACTCAGTGCTTAAAAAGCTTGCTGTCGGCTGAGAAATAGACTAAAATATTAAAGAAGGTTGTTTTTATTTGAAGATAGCTTTTGGCTACTACCAACAACTTCTGTTCGTGAGCAACACCGAAAATTTGAGTTAACGATGTTCAAGGGCAAAATTAAGAGTTAAAAGAGTAAGCTGTTTCCCGTCGGTTTCCGCTTCGAAACAGAGATTTGACTGGCGCTTCGCGTGCTTTGGTCATTATTGAAACGATTTTGAAGGGTTCATTTTCGTCGTCAAATGGAACCAGTGGAATGAAATTCGTATCACAAATCAACGTAAATGACGACAGTGAAAAAACTGGAACAAAATACTTAACTAGTTTTGTTGGCTTCAAGACGTAAATAGTTGCATAAGATGTGAAATTTAATCCGTATCGTCTGATGCGTAACACAACGACTTGTGAAAATGTCTCGCGTGCAAATACGTTTTTGCTGGTGTTTATCTCGCTTGAAAATACGTTTTGCTGATGTTTACAAGCCTCCATAAAATCAAAATAACCGAGTTGATCGACGCAAAACTGATTTATATGTTGAAATTCGGCAGCATGTCTCCCTGTGTTTACATAACAACTCGACGACCGACCACGAGTAATATTTTCCACGCGCGCCCATGCAACTTTTCCCCGGATTGTTTTCAAGATAGTCATCGAAAACGGACGGACTTCTCGTCATGCTGACTTCCCTCTCTCGGATGAATTCTCCGTAATGTTTCCGAATTTTGACGAACTGTTTCACGGCTTCGATGGCCCGCGAGACAGCGCCCACTTCGGCCGCAATGAATTGTGGGAATGTTATGCCCTCCGCGAGCGAAAGACACTCTGCAAACATCAGCCAGTTTTTTGCCCTTAACTCCAAAAACACCTCTCCTTTTCGGAAATCCTAGCACGGTAACCTTTCAGAAATGGACCAAGACTAGCAAAACCGAGCCGCTTTTGAGACGAGAGATGTTTTCAGAGTTTTTTTTCTGCCCGGCTCTTAATCTCTACTCCCAAACCGGAGAGTCAAATTCATCTCTCTCTTCATGGTTTGGCAAGCAGAGAAAACACGACTGGCTTCTTTCAGCCGTGTTAGACTTGTGGATCTAAAGACTTCATGATGTCCTTCGATCACCGAGCGAACAGGCAAATTGACATAATTCGATTAAACCAAACAAGCTAGCGCGGATTCGGGCAGACACGTTGCGTAAGTACCAATGTTTTAACCGCCAAAACTTTTAGTCTACGTCACACTATGGAACAATCCTCTCTACCTATCAATCATTTCATGTCCAGTTTCAGTTTTACCCTTCAGTTACGAGCATTTGACGCTAAGTTTTCAAATAAAGAAATAAAGAATACCCTTGGGCATTGCTTCATGCATGTTAATAAGGCAGACATATGAAGGGCTGAGGGCATAAACTGCCTATGTGTAATTTTCGGCCGTTTTTTTAGTTCGCTTGGATTTGTCCAAATTTTTGCATGTGAACTGCATTTTGATTCAAAAACATTGTCCCGTATTTTTTTTCACCGATTTCGTTTTCGTTTTCGAGAAATAACGTATGCAAAAAAAACACCTAAAACTACACATAGGCAGTTTATGCCCTCAGCCCTTCAAATGTTATACTGTGTTAGTATATTCCAAAGATATGTAAGTGTATAAAACCGGTTTTGTTTTTATGCTCTGACTGGTTTTTCAAAACCCCAAAATGGTCTTTGCTATTTCCCATTTCAAATAGATCATTTTACAGTTCTTTGCTCAGTACCCTGGCCTTTGATTGAATGTGAGGCTAGGGGTGACCTTATTTTGATACAAACCTACCTGCTTTTCTTATGGAAATTATGCTGATTAAACACTAGTTAGCATAAGAAAAACGTGATTTACATAAGAAGAGTAGGTAGGCTTTTATCAAAACAAGGTCACCTCAAGCCTCACTTTTGCCGACAACTGTAGAATGGTCTATTGCCCTGGATTTGACTCGCAAGTTTATCACCTTGTCATTGGAAATCAAGTTCCTACAGTAATGGATATAATTTGAGGTACACTGTAGCTACATGTGTTTGTTGTAGGTCAAAATGAAAATAGGCCAAAATGAAATTAAGATCAAAATGATTTTAACCTAGATCAAAATGAAATTCCTTTGCCTCCTAATGTAACCCTAATTATAATTATTCACAGGGCTTCTGACATTTCACGACGGCACGATTTTGTGAAATTGACCTAAAATCACGTACGATCATGTAATTTGCTTATTTCTGCATAATTCTGTGAAATTCGTATGAAAAAACACCAACATGACAATATATGAACTCTTTTGCAATTTATTTGAAAACTGGACAAATATTAGCAGTATTCCTACCTCTGAAAATCCTTTCAAAACTGTTCAAAACACGCCATTTTCAAAGAACTCTATTTTTGATCGCCATGACACTTAAAATGAGCAACCAGGCCTTTGGTGTGCAGGGAATCTGGTACTGGTTTTAAATCTAAAGCAATATTGGCAACTGGGTCATGAAAACTGGCCAATTGTAGTCCTTGATAAAATGTAGGTCCTTTTTTTTACGAAAAATAAAATAAATTTCACGTGGTCATATGCTGGAAGTACTTTTTCAATATTCACACATTCACAAGGTAATTCAGTTAAGATTTTTTGCTGTTGGGGAAAATGTAGTTCTGTTATGTTTGTATGAAAAAAAAAACTGACTTATCCTGATGGATAAGTTTGTGGTTAAAACAGCCAAAGTTCCTTCTAAAGAGTGACTTCATTTGCCAATTAATATCAGTGCCGCAGACAGGGCAAGAAAATATACACAAGGGACTTTTCATGTCGAGGATGGCCTGTTGTTTTGTTCCGCCTGCAATGTTGTTGTGGATCATTTGAGGAAAGCAACAGTTGACCGACATTTGGAGGCAGAAAGCCACAAATGCAATGAAGAGAAAAGGGAGAGCAGCAACTGCAAGCAGCATACATTGAAGACCGTTCTAAACTGCAAAACCCTCGCAAAACGTGCACATGCCAGCTACAACATGAGTTCCCAAATTATATAAAATGGTTGTTCTTTGTAAGCTCTTTGTGCTTTTAATAGAAGTAATTGGATTTGAATGAAATCTGTAACAACAATCATCATGTAGTCTAAAGATTTATTAATGACTACTAATGACTGTTGAATGAAGAAATACATCATTTATTTTAGTGTAGAGAGTCACTACATTTTAAAAAGTGCTTTAGTCATGGACATAGTTCTAGTTACATGTACCAACTGAATTATATTGACTTTTTATAATTATAATTATAGCAATTACATTTTGCTTTTTTTTTTTCAGTTTGCTCGTATAGAATTGCGTTGCTTTTCTTGTGTTAACAGCCCTGGTCCAGTGGGACACATTGTGTGTATATTATTACATATTTTGATTACGAACACAAAAATAGACAAATTGTATTTCTCAAAATTAAGCCAACCGATAACATCCATGTAACATAAATTTACTGTGAAACATGTTACACTTAAAAGGTACTCCAAAACATTGCCCGTTGCAAAGGAAGGACACAAACAACTTCCACTGTTTGACTGTTATTGAATGTATGTTAATAAGCACAAATAAAGAAGCTGATACTGATTTTGAGAATATTCCTTGTATGATCTTGACTTTATACTTACTACTACCCTAGCAACTGCATTGAATTTTTGCATTAAAATTCAGATAGACTTTAATATTTGGAGCTCAATACACTGTATAAAATGTCGTATAATTATATGTGACGAGGTAAAATAAGATAAAAGAAAAATCGTGCAATTTCCGCGTAATAGACCAGCGCTATTTGCCTTTCATTGCCACGCTGTTTCCCAAAATTTTTCGTGAAATATCAGAAGCCCTGTTATTCATGATCCGTGAATAATTAGGGTTAGGAGACTTGTAAAGGAATTTCATTTTGATCTACAGCTATAGGTTAAAATCACTTTGACCTACAACATCCATTGATGTTGATGAATACAAACTGTACACACAGTGGTAATGCACATGTCATCGACTTCCCCGTGGGGTCGACCCCCGGGCCAACCAGGGAGATATGTGGGGGAATTCGAGAAGATGGATTGGATTCTTTACCCGAGGGTAGCGGAAATTCTCTGCATTGTTTTACGAACAAAGATTAGGGGGTGGGGGAATTCAAAAATTTGTAAAGGATGTCAAGGGAATTTTCTGCTGAGAGGCACTGCACCCAGGGGACTTTGTCTTGCAAGATTCCTCAACCCCCCCGGGGAATTCCTCAAGTTTGCTTAACTGATTTTACAATCCCCCTGGTTAGCCCGGGGGTCAACCCCACGGGGAAGCCAATGACATGTGCATAATATGTACTTATTGATTATTGAGTGGGAGGGTGGGACAGGAAAATATTTGGCTCAAGGTCATTCCTTACAGACCAAGTGCCTAAAGAGCCAAATATTTTCCCATCCAGCCCAACCTGACTCAGTAAGTCAGTCAGTAAGTGTTTTATCATATGGTCTTTAGTTTTTACTAAAAAGTCGACAAATTTGCACAGAAAATTGATCTATGTGTAATATGTTGTTTGTATTTGTTTTCTGGTTGTAAAATCAATTTACATGGTTAGACGCAACAAAATCCTCTAAATTCATATCGCTCGGGCCATACATGTTCCTAACAGTGCCGTCACGCTAAGGTGTCCGGCCCTCATACAGGGATTTTCTCAATAGTTTCACAATGAAAGTGAGTGTGGGGCTGTACGGGTCATATGATAAATTATCTTATTTTCCCACTTCATGGCTTGGTAAATATCCATCTCTGCCTAATTGGTCTAATAACTTAATATCATATTTTTTTAAATAATTATTTTAAAAGATGGCATACTGAATAATTTTTATATTCCAATACACCTTTTCAGGTTTTTGGTATTCAAGTCAATCTGACACCACTTCATTCTGATGCTTCTGATCTTCCTTTGTTGAATATAATTCCACCTTTCAGTGCTGCTGGATCATCAAGAACTTGTATTCTGCCTGTGTCTTGGTATGCAAACCTTAAACTTGGCTATGTTGCTGAATGGTCTGATATACAATGTAGAGAGTAATGACTGTGCACAGTTAACCATATCAGCTGGAGTACTGTACATTGATTATCTGCTGGGTACAGTTTAATTCTCTACTTAATGATATCTATGCCTTGAACAACCAAGACCTATACAGTTTAGGCAGGTATCGTAGAATCGTTAGACAGTCCTTAAAATGTTCTTCATTACCCTTTGTTCACATGTCTCCAGTCCTACAGTCACAGCTCTATATTTAGCTCTGCGCTGAATTGCACCCTATGTGCCGAAATACAAAATGTTATACTGCTACTTCTTTCTCGTTCATGGTTTTAGTTTTCTCATCAATAGTCTAGGAAGAGAAGTGCCTTTCATTCCAGTCCCAGAATCACAGTATCACAGTACCACGGAAAGCCGTAAAAATCTCGAGCAAAAATTTATCTTTCAAATTGGCACTCTTAATCCCCACAGTATCAACGAGCACTTTTCATTCAATTAATTTATTCCTGTCACCACCAATAGCAGAGCTCCATATTCTGTATATAAACCATACACAACCCACAATTCCTTGATTCGCTCCGACAAAGGGCTAATGCTTGATATGTCATCTTTTCAAATTACTGTACAGTGGTAAGTTTACATTATCAACTCCGTTCATAAGTTACCCAATTTTCATGTTTCACACCCCCACTGACGCAGCACCACAGTTTCTTTAGAAACTAAACCCCCTTTATTCATTTGCAGTATCACAGCCTTGTTATGCATTCCAATATACTTAGTGTTGTGCTTTTACTGAAAATTAAACCTTTATGCACATTGCATACAGATTGTCACAGCAAGATTTTTATTTATTGTATGACAGGGGTGGAGCAGACCTTCTAAAGAACGAGATTCATGTTGAAATCCCCAGTTGGCAGTTCCACGTCACCAAGCCACAGTTTGCTCTTGTTTCTTATATTGGAGAGTCTTGGGTCAACAGTATAACTAAAGGAGGGAAACTGGCTCCAGTGTCACGAATGCTAATTCACAGTGTCTTCTTCCCAAATGGTAAGGAAAGTATGTTAATTACCCGTACCTTGATAACACTAGTATTGGTTAAATAATTCACCTCTAGGTAAACACGAATGTACCTCTTACCAAGCCAGTGACTGTAATTATACTGTTCAGGAGTTAATCACAAAATTTACAGTTATGATAAATTTCTGTTTTCCCCATAAAAATAATTATTTAATATAGTCATGGGGAAAACAAATTACAGTCATTTCTCTTTGGTTGGCAGTTGTTTGACATATTAATGGATGATACATGTATACTACATCTGTAGGTTTAGCTTTTTTACTTTAAAATTCCATTGATTTTAATTTGTTCTATGGTAGATCCAGACACAGTCCCTATGCAGCCTGAGCTTCACTTCAGACTGTCAAACATTGAATTGCAGTGTTGTGAAACTCTGAACGTGGCGGGTGCCAGTGGATCAGTTGGAGCCATTTCTGCCTCTCTCAAGTCTGGAAGTGAGTATTATGCTTGACACTCAAACGCTTGTGATTTGGACCATCAACCAAACTGATACCAGGTGAAGTACCTGGAAATGTAATTATTTTTTGTAAGTGAAGGTGACATGTGGAATTCAGCATAATCAACTTGACCTTGAAAGGTGTGGAAACTTAACTTGGAACTGGAGTCAGAACTGTCATTAAGAGCTTGAATGTGTGCATGTAACACTTTTTTCCAGCTGAATACTGTTTATGGAACCCTTCTGATGTCACAAGTGATCTTCGGTCATGAGGCTCATTAGTTCTGAAATTGAAAAGTTTGTTAAAAGCAAGTGTAAAGTGAAGAATACAACATTTGTCTCAGTACTTATAAACAGCCCAGGCAGTACCGGGGGGCAGTAAACATATTTTACTTGTGAGATCTGTTTCTGGGTGTCTTTGAATGGGAATGTGAGTTTTAAAGTCGTGTGTGTTATTGTGAGATCCACTGATTAACTTAATAGCAGATATTGGATATTGTCTGATTTAAAGGTACGTCTGTGTCTAGACTTGTACAAATTAGCAAACTCATCTCTCCTTTTTCTGCAGCTGAATCTGGAATTGATGATATAACACCATTAATAGAAGGTCCATCAGACACGTCTGAAATGCACGCAGGAAACATCTTCAAGTCAACTAATCTGCAGGAAAACATTGTGGAGAGTACAGGTCCTGTGCTGAGCTTCACAGTGCAGGTGCCACAGATAGCTCTCAGGAGTGGTGTACCTGTGACACAACTAGGTGAGCACAGCTACATGTATCTTGACTCTTACAGAACCTGAGCAAGCTTTTCTAACTTCAACTTCAACTTTATTTCAGGTTAAAAATGGTGTTACAATAGACTGGCCCGCAAAATAGCAATTGCTAATCTAAGCGGCCCAGCGGAAAAAGAAATTAAAATTAAAAGAAAACAAGAAAGGAAAGGAAGGAATGATACATGTATTTTAAGTTACAATAATTCATATTTTATCATTGTTTTATTTTAGTTACCATTGCATCTTTGGATTAAACGAATAGGAAATTTACGGAGAGCGTAAAGCAAATAATTTATACAATATGAATTACTTAACTCTCTTTGGTTTGTTATTTTATAGTGACCACTACGCTAAATTGATGCGAAAAATAGCGTTCATTAGTCTATTTCTTCACTTGATGCTAAACAAGATAAGCATCTGACAAAACATTACTTTATAATAAATTATTTCATTTAGTTAAATGTCATTTAACAAAGTTAACCGCCACGAGCTTAGCGGGCTCCTCTGGCCAGCGGTAATCTGTTCAAGTGCAGGCTCACATGGTTCGTTGCAGCTACGTTTTTTCCTTCAGCTCGTGTTCTTGTGATTTTCTAGCGGTCTTCTACAAGCGTGCAGCGTTTATCTTTTGGCACTTCTTAGCGGTTTTTCTTCGCCTTCTCACAGCAGCTCCAAGCGGTGTTTCTCAGCGTTCCCTCGACCCACTCCCTTCCCCCTTTCTTTTTTTTTTTCCCCTTCCACTGATTCATTCAGTGTTGACGGGTGCCTGGAATGGGGGCTCATGGCTGGGTTGCGGGGATTTGCCAGCCATGGGGGCGTTATTCTATCTAGGGGCTGGCTGGCCACAGTGGAAGCCCCTGGATACCCCAGGCACCCACCTTCCATTTTAGCGAGGCAGCGGTTAAAAATTATACAAACGTTTGACCAATATGTGACTTGATTATGTTAGACATGGGTTATTGACCAAGCTTGAGGTCAAGATGGTAGGATATTGGCCAAGTTCTTTTTTTGCGTGTTTACGGACCGATAATGACTTACTGGAAACGTATTAATCTGATTGTTAGTGGGCAATGTTCCATAGAATAGGATTGCATTAGCCAAGGTGGTGACATTGTCAGAGTCACTCAGAGAAGAAATGGCTGCTTGGCCTTTTGACGAATATCAGAAACTGAAATTAACATTAAACGCCTTATGTTGCATAACATATTTCTTGAAATTGTGAATTCAGCACCATGACAGTTTCATTGTGTGTGTTTATTTCCTAGGTCCGCCACTGGGTACTGGTCATGCAAGTGGCCTGGTTCTGTTCCATCTAAAAGGAATCACATTGTGCGTTGATCCACTGCTTTATCAGTGGGTATCGTACCAGTCTCCTTCGCCATCAATGTCACCGCGCCACAAAGCAGAACGAGAGAGGACTAAGTCTACCAGGCACCAGTCCCTCACTAGGACACCATCAGCAACCACGCCCAGAAAGAAATCTTTTGCGAGAGGTAAATAAGTACAGCTGTAATAAACAATTATTCGATGGGTTGAGTATGATAGTTAGAGAGAATTATCATGGCCGAGGTTTACGTATCTGCGGAAGCTGAAGGCTGAGGAGGGTAGCACAAACCTAGCCCTTGATAATTCTCGCCATCATGCGAAAACTGAATTCAGTAATTGTTTCATTATGCATACACTTGAGCGTTTGTAAGTAGAGCTCGCACAAAAAACTAAACGTCCTAGATCAACTTGTGAACAAGCAATGAAAACGTAAAGCTTGTGGGATGTGGCTGGAGTGACAAGACACAACAACTTGTGAACAACTGTTTTTGTAAACTTGCAACCTTGAAAGTTGCAGCTTAGTCCAAACTTTTCCAGCAAGATTTTACAAAAGTCCACTCTAATACATATTTTTTAAACTTTTGACTGAACTCAGCACTGTTCTGGTAAACCTTTTTTAAAACAGTTCTTGAAAAGATTCTCGCCACCAAAAACCTTCCATCTCGCGTGTGCTAAACTGTTGTCTGCAAAATGACGTCACTTCTTTGCCTGTAGGTATGAGGCCACCTACTACATGTGTGAAAACTATCTTCTGTAGGTATGACGTAACGAAAAGAGCTGCCAACAGGAATTAGATGCATGTTTATAGCCAATAAAAATTGAGATAGTGACACCAATGTATGTTCAGGGCTGTCACTAATTTTTTAAGTAGGTGGGGATTTCCAAAAAGTAGGCGGAGAATCCAGCTATTGTGGTATGGTCAGTAAGCTCTTTTTCTATCAAAGTAGCCGGGGATTGAACTCAGAATTTCCGGGAAAAATCGCCGGCCCCCAGCCCTTAATGACGGCCCTGTATGATGATAGTGATGAGGATGATGATGGTGATGATGATGATGATGATGATGATGATGATGATGATGATGATGATGATGATGATTAATCAACTTATTGCGAACAAAATAAGTAAGAACTGAATTAAAGTAAAATTGAAGCTCACTCAAATGAAACGCGTTTAATGCACTGATTACATCGCCAGTAATGCCTCCACCATTTACCAAAGGTTGACCGCTTATGACTGCATCACCACAAACTAAGGGTTTGTTTAATGTTCAGGTTATGGTTCAGTCGCTTCTCCCGCAAAAGAAGAGAAAGTTATCAGTAAAGACGGAAGCCCCATGAAACGGAGTCCGGCAAGTGATAACACTCAAGAGACAGTAGATTGGAGAAGAGTCTTTGAGACTTGGCTCTATGACAAACTGCCCTTCATAACATCCGCAGAACTACAGGTAAGGGAGACATTGACTGATTGGCGTTGAAAATCTATACTAGCAGCTGATCGGATGGGTGCATGGTTTTAATTGACAATAGAGTTGTTTCTTTTACAATCAAATGGTAGAGAAGATCAAGGAGTTTAACTCTTTTAAAAGTTGTCTCGATATCGATACCATTTCACGTTGTAAGTGGCCCCGGCTCTTAACTGTGGGAAAGCCAAAACTACATTGTAACAAACGAAGACACAGTAAGGTAGCAAACAGAAGGGCGGAATGACTCAGTGGTTGTCGATTTTGTACAGCGAAATAAACGGCAGCGCGAAAACAAAAAGTACTTCTTAAGGTCGTGCAGGACAATTACTATGAATAAATTCATGAGCCAAATTAGTTTTGGGGGTAGGTGTTTCATTCCGCTGAAATTTGACAGGGATCTTGGTGGATGATGGAATTACATCATGATTGTAAAGCGGATAGCAATTTACAGTCATATTTTAGGGTGCTAAAGGTAGAATTGGGAAAATCAATGTTTGTGTCCGAGTTCTTGATTGAGAAGCGCAGTAAAGCAAATGGTTCTATTACTTAGTGATAAAAGATAACCTTAACTGTAATTTCGTAAATGGTTTGAACCCAGGAGTCATATCATAACTAAGTGAAGCACGATCGTCCGGGTGAGTGTAGTCCTGAGAAGGACTGTTTGTGGTGACATTGACTGACGTTTCGACAACCTGAGCGGAAGTCATCATCAGAGTCAAGTGATTGGAGTTACGCCAGGAGATGGTATAAGTACTCTGGTCGTTGATGTGATTGGTCAACGAAGTCGTGATGTTATTGGTTGTCTGTCAGTTAAGCCGTGATGTTATTGGCTGTGAAGACTGTAAACCGTGATTGGTGCGTTTCGATCCGTCTTTTGTTAGTCAAATGTTCGTAGGTGTATTGTTAGTCAAATTAGTCGGTGTGTCTATTGTTTGTCTGTTGTTGATATCGTCAATAAGTCATTTGTAAGGTGCGGGAAGCTGTTGACAACGGTTCAGTGGTGTCTGTTGACAACAGAACCGTTGTCAACAGCAATAGGCCGAGCACACAATGTATTGAATAAATTTAGAATGTAAAAGCTCTTCTCATGAATATTCCGTATGCATCGTCGGAATCAGTCGCACGGTTCGTGCATAATCTTTTTAAAAATAAATAGTCAATGCATACGTAATGAGATTAGTCCTACTTTTAAAAGAGTTCTAATTTGAATGGTTTCACTGAACAGTTCACCACAGACGAATAGCTGAAGTAAAATTAAAGTGTACATGATGCAAAGTGTTATGTTACAAGGGAAATAAGTATGGGTGAAAACTACTCTTGTGTGAACAAGGTTTCAGTGCTTGTTGCAGCCATTACTTCGAAGCACAAATCTTGCGTATGAAGGCGTTAAGATTTTAGCATGGGCATTGTGTGACTCTTAGAATGCACACGACCCTTAACATACAGTACCACCTGGAACTATTGACCCATTGGGACTCGGTGGGGCCTCGTCTTTGCCGCGTGGTCCGACCTTGCGTCCGCCGCGGTGACCAAACGGTAAAACCGAGGTAAAGACGAGTGCGACCGAAATGGACGATTGCTGCGGCAAAAAAGCCGCGGTAATACCTCCGCAAATCCTATTTTAATACGACCCTACAATTACTTTTCTTAACCGTTTAGCCTGTTTGCCAGTGCGTGTTATTTAAGTTTAAATACCATGAACAAATTAAAATGAGACTGAAAGTGTTATCTTTCTTTGCTTTCGATCCGACACACCGACATTCGGCGTCCCGTGAACCAGAAGCTTCTTTTGTTTTGCTTCTCTTTTGTCGGTTGGACCCAAAGTAATGTGAGAAAATTTTGACAATTAAGCCTTACTCTCTGTTGTCTTTGCACCGATCACGGTTTTCGGTTCCAGCTTTCACCAGTAACGAACACAACATGATTTTATATCGCTTTACTACGAGTATTTGCCCGGGACTGGGAAGTACAACTCGCTTTTCAGTACTGCGCGTTGCACATCCTTGAGTTGAAAATCAACATCAGCGGCCGACAGCGTCACCGCAAAGAACTACAATAATCGCCACGCTCCGGTCATTGTCATTTTCTTTTTCAATTCTATTAAAATTGCTTTTATCTTTTATTTCAATAAAATTGAATGAAAAAACATAAGCTTGCAATTGCGAAAACCTCTAGAGAATCATAACCATGCACGCTCAACAACACAGCCGACAAACGTACGCCAACGCATGGTTTGCCCGTGTTTACTAATATAAAACGATTTGTTTTCCCATTACTGCAAATGACATAACTTTTCAAAGGAAAGGGGTATACCGAGCGTTTAATATAGCGAGACTTTTCCATCACCGAATGTAAAAAAACACAACTTTCATGTAATTCACTTGCTTGAATAGTTTTCAAGGGCCTTTTGTCTGTGAAATACAATGCTGATATTGCTCTGGTAAAAGTGTTGCTTTTCACAATAAAACTTTCCCTGCTAGCAGAGGCCTCTTTTCCTTGTATTCTGCGTGCGGGAGAAAAGAGACCTCTGCCATGGGTCGAAATAGTCTTTGATTAAGCCTCCGTCCGCGGTTGTGGACGGAGGTTTTAAAACGCATGCTCCTTGTATTGTTTGCTGACTGATCATGTGCTAAAAGCATCACGTGATGGTTTGGTTGCTAAGAAACCGCGGCGCATGCTCAACACAGACCGTTTCGACCCATGGCAGAGATCTCTTTACTCCCGCACGCTGAATACAAGGAAAAGAGACCTCTGCTTGCAGGGAAAATAAAACTGCTCCAGTTGAGATAAAAGCTCTTTCAAATTCTGTTACCTAGCTGGACCTCAGAAGCATCGCTGTCTTCATGCCAGAGAAACACATCATTCACGATATCAAATCCAATGACATCGCTCTAAACTACTCCATACAGTCCCTCAAGACACCCAACAACTCTTTCCCACCTACATTAGTCATCTGTCTTCCAAGCTTTAAGCTACACAGCGCAAATCATGAACCCATGTCAGTGAGACAATCCCTGCCTGTCAGGACTCGTCACAGAGATATAACAGGGCGCGAGACACTTCCATGGACACTCCAAGCAGAAAACCTTGCTGTGTACTCTGTTCATGCGCAAAAGCATTCCTCATCGACACGCGGTGAGTATCAACCCGTGGTACGCTATTTGCTGTCAAAAGTTTCATCTACTGCTGTACTGGCATCAGCGCGGACCTCATCTGTGCCCAGTTCCCCTCCACTGGCCCCATCCCAGTTTCTCAAGCCGGGAAGTGCCGGAGGCCGCAGGGTTTCTACTCTTGGGTTTTGTGTTCACACCGATTTTCAACCCATTGAAGTCAGCGCTTCACGAAAACAGGTGAATGATTTACGCAGCCACATCAGAATTACAGTACTTAATTTCTTTATGATAAACACGCTTTATGTTTACAGCTCAGCGTGACTTTGCTTGTGCCTAAGTCCCCCTTTGCATCTGAAATTATGCGATTTTAAAAGTCTCCATCTTCGTTTTGTAAACTTGTAGCTAAAGTTTCTAGACCAAAGTTAGGTTTTTATATTTCCCTTTCATTTTAAGGGGTCAATTTGAAGTTATGCGATATATGAAAAGAGATTGCGTTTTTTCTTATACCGATACTAAATCAATTCATGTACACGAATTGAACAGTAGTTCGAAAACAGAGGGCAGTGGTATGAAAATGCACTCTATTAGTCCTTGCTACATGCATAATTTTCTCACCGCGTTAGGTTACCTTGACAGATGCAGCTTGTGGCTAACCTGCTGGAGAGTCTCCTCCTAACATGCTTCACAGACCAGGCTACCTCAGCTGATACTACTTCCGGTGCACCCGCTTCCGTTCCACCAACACCTGCCCCAGATCTCAAGCGGACAAAGTCCCAGTCTTCATCATCTGGAATGGACCGAGTGGAATCCGAGAGTTTGCCTTCCGAGAGCGTGTCTTCGACAACTTTCTCACAAATTCAGCAGGTATCGTAGTATA
Organism: Pachyseris speciosa; assembly: GCA_016490735.1. NCBI lineage: Eukaryota > Metazoa > Cnidaria > Anthozoa > Scleractinia > Pachyseridae > Pachyseris > Pachyseris speciosa. The sequence continues at coordinate 703,565 of JAEMWC010000326.1, forward strand.
AATATACGCCAGGCCTAAGTTGGGTACAGTTTGCACCGAGGTTATTTAAAGATTCTCCTTCATTTAAGGTTAGTTTTCACTAGCGACGGAGTCGGAGTCGAAGTTATAATCAAAAGCGTGGTGCGTTATGATCAAATGAAAATCAAAGCAACGGAGTCGGAAGTAAAATACTGATTCGGTTATGACTCCGTCGCTTATGATCTAGTGAAAACTACATTGTCGGAGCCGCTAGCACTATTTTGGTATCAAACTGTAATCCGAGAGCGTGAGAACAAGAATTGTGATTGGTTGGTTCTTACGATTCTGCTTCCGACTCACTGGATTATAAGCGACGGAGTCATAAGCGGAATCGTAAGAAAATGGAAACGTTCTGATTCTTCCGACTCCGATTCCATCGAGCTTATGACTCCGCTTACGACTCCGTTTTCGAATTTCACTAGGTCATAAGCGCTCTTACGACTCCACTACGACTCCGACGCTAGTGAAAACCTTTAATAATAATAATAATAATAATAATAATAATAATAATAATAATAATAATAATAATAATAACAACAACAACAACTTTATTTCTATAGCGGTGTATACAAAAAGCTCTATATCGCTTAACAATCAAAAATTAAAAACTATACAGAAGAAAAGAATAACTTAAATGCATAGAAAGATAAATACACAAGGAATTAATTATAGGTAGCTCTAAAAAGATGCGTCTTTAGTCTGTTATTAAAAACAGAAACCGACGGACTAAGCTTAATGTCCATGGGTAAGGCATTCCATAGCCTAGGGGCTGCAACCGAAAAGGCCCTGTCTCCATAAGTTTTCAGGCGAGTCTTAGGTATTTGTAAAAGATATTTGTCGGTTGACGTTAGATTCCTTGATGGTTCATAACGCACAAGTAAGTTACTGATACACGCAGGAGCTAAGTTATTTAGTGCTTTATAAGTAAGTAACAGAACCTTAAATATAACCCTCTGCTCAACAGGCAACCAATGTAATTTCTGGAGAATAGGACTGGTACGCGCGGCCCTAGGCAATTGAGCAACAAGGCGCGCAGCACAATTCTGAATGCGTTGAAATGTTTGACATATGTACTTTGGGGAACCTACAAGCAGCGAGTTACAATTGCCCAAACGACAGATCACAAACGCGTGAATAAGGATCTTTGTGTTCTCCACCGTCAAATACTCGCGAATCTTAGCAATATTTCTCAGGTGGAACAGGGCAGATTTGCAAACAGAGTTTAAAATACTATAACCGTTGAATTCGAACTCCAAGGTATGGATTTCGTGTACAAATAGGACAAAAGAAAAATATAGGATAAGTATCCTTGTCACTCCAGCCACATCCCACAAGCTTTACGTTTTCATTAAAAGAAAAATATAGACAGTGTAAAACAGTATATATTCGAAGCGACGACACCCCAAGAGTCTTTCATTGGCTTCTGATGCCTTAAGGTCTTGGTTTCTCGTTTCATGTGTTGTGAGTGACCAGCACGAAAACAACAACCTTGAATTTTCACTTCATTTTTCATTTACTATAGGACCTCTTAACTTAAGAGGTGACTAGTATACCATCTAGTTACCCATTCTATACGTACACCTACAGACTTGTATAGAATTAATTTTAGCTTATTTTACCAACCCGTGCACGACCTGAAGCAGACTTCGTTTACCTGGTATCATGGGCAAAACTACGTTTTCTTTTCCTCTCAATAAGAACATCCTTTGTTTCAGTCGTCAAGCACCATACGAGTTTCCTTGTGGCTGCAATGGACCCTGCCTCGCGTTATAGCAAATCTGTACGGTCGGTCAGCGGTCAGTAACTCTGCTGTCTGCGTCAGCGCAGAGTTGGAGGATTTGACAGCGTCCATTGACTATGTAGAAACCATGTTACAAATGCAGTATAAAGTCGGAGCCTTCAATGTTTCACACTTCACTCACAGGTGAGATTGATCAAACAATCATGTTGTGGTTTATAATTAATCTGGAAGAGTTGTATGAACAGCTGATATCAGGGATTAGTATATACCACACAAGTGAATAGTGTTCGCGCGCTCTGATTGGTTAACTCTGAGGTGATTAGCAAGTACTACTCACCTCCGAGCAGCCGGCGCGCGAGATTTTACAATTTTCGAACGCTTGTCGGTATATTGTCACACATAAAGTAATGTGTGGTATATACTAAAACAATTATTCACCACAGTGTCGGTGAAAGTGCTGGATATTTACCGAATCGTTAAATATCCACAAAACGAGCACTGCGATTGGTTGATTCTTGGTCACGTGCCCCTGACCAAATTCAAATGTATCCCGACCGGGATACAATTCCGCAGTTGTTGCCCGCGCGCCGGATACAACAGCACGTGATTAGTGCATGACTAAAAAGTGGGCATGATCTTCAGCACGTGCTCACGTCAGCTTGATTGACGAGGGCATTCGGAAAATACAAGAAAGGCATATTCTACTTTTTCAGGTACTTTTTTTCAAACATTTGTAAATTATTCATTCGGCAGGCTTGTCAATAAAGACGTGTTCTTGTATTCCGTCTTTGTTTGTTTGTTTGTCAGTTGATTTTGCTGTGATTGTTGAAGGGAAGGTCTCGGTATATAACAAAGCACTTAATGTATGGTCCCTCGGGAAGCTAGTTAGTTTTGTTTTCCCTCGAGTCCTGATGTTTCCCTCGACTACATCTCGGGAAACATCAGGACTCTCGGGACAACAAAACTAACTGTTTCCCTCGGGACCATACATTAAACGTATACTATTCACTTCGCAATCGTCCCAGTCTAACTGAGTATCTCAATGTCTAAGAGTTGGGAGACAGACAGCCAAATTAATGAAATTTTAAGTCACTCCTTGCACATTTTCGCATTAGCTACACAGCTGTAGTGTTTTGGTGCATTGGGTTCATAAGATGTATTCTGACCATAGAATAACCTCCACAAATCTAATTTTTTTCATAAGCTTTCCGAATTTTCTGCACTTTTTGATATATGACTGCAACTTTTGAAATATAGTTTTTATCAATGGCAATATGAATGTCTAACAATGTACGCGACATGTTGCTGCAACAAAGGTATATGGTGTGATCATCTATAACAGTAAACCATCATCATCCATCATCATCATACTCGGAATGTGGATGTGCAACAACTTTTGAGGTAAAATGAAACAGAACAGGCAAATTTGAAACGCACTGTCTCAGCTATGCTATTGTTCTCTGTTAATTAGCTGGGTATCTTGGCCACTATTTCTACAGCGCCTTGGGATTTTCCGCTTTTTTTTGTTTTTGTTTACTTTTCCTTTCTCAATTTTATGCAGTGCTTGTGGTTCTTGGGTACACGGCCGTTTTAATGGCGTACTGTTCTCATGCAATGACCTCATCTCATCCAAGTCACTCCTCACCGCATCCACGAGGCGTTCGTCCAGCGGTCGCCGCGAGATCCCAGGTCACGGACCTCGTGGCTTTCTCACGGTCATGTACAAACGCGCATCCTTGCATCTAAAAAGACGCAGAGCTTCTTGTGTTGACAAACCAGGAAAAGAGGAGGACTGTTTCAAAGACCAACACGAGGTCCGTGTGAACATTCAACCTTTTGATGTTGTGTTGTGGTCTCCAGCTATCGTCGCAGCGTTGAACACGTTTGACTTGAGCTTGCTTGAGAAGTTTCGATTTCTGACCCCACAGCAAAGCGACACGGACAAAACGGACAGTGCTCTCCTGCTAAAGGAAGAACAAGCAGACGAGACCGAAACGGTGACTGTTAATATTGAACTCCTACCCCTGTTGTTTGTAAATATGAGAAATTTAAGGCTGTTTATTCCGAGCGAGTCTGCTGGCAAAGAGGTCGAAGGAACAAATAAAGCTCATTTTCGGGAAGACATGACTGTCATCCAGCTATCAACAGTCAGCGCTTCTCCTCATCCTGATAATCCAAACTCCAGGACCGTTTTAAATCGCGAGTTTTACGAGAAGTTTCGTAAGTTCGGCCGGAGCTCCCGACAGGCTCTTGGCTATGACATTCATGATGTTCAGTACCAGATCGACCTTTGCGGGTTTGGCATGTGGAGTGGGAGCTGGGGACAACTCTGTGGGACTATTAAACACAAAGAGGGACTGGAACGAGTAGGGATAGCTATGGACCAGAATCCTGCGCTGGAGTGGAACACACAAATGTGGTAAGTATAGATACACTGTGGTGTAACTGTGGCTCACATAAGGAAGAAAGCTAGTTGCAACTGATGAAATTTTTTTTCTTTTTTCAAATCGTTTGATTGATACCGCTGAAGGAAAGCTTTGCGCTGATTGAGGTGAAGCTAGAAAAGAGGTATCGGATTCTGGATGCATTGTTCTTGCCCTGACAGGAATATCACTCCATGTGCGGATGTTTCATATGATTTCTGCCGTTGCTAGATTGCAGAAGTAACTTCCCCGCAATTGTAGTGAGCGTATGAAAATATGATATGTCGCGATCTTTTTGATGGCGTAGATCGCAAATATGTGCAATGTCTACCTTACCACGCGGTCATCATAACCGTTACGGTCTGACTATGGGGTTTTATTGTCATACATTTATTACAAGGTTGCCACGGTCAGGTAAAATTGATCAAGGAAAGGCAGATTTTGTTTTTCAAGGTCAGGGAAGTGTCGGGGAATTGTGTATCAAGTCAGGGAAATTCTAAATTCCACCTTAAAGTCAGTGAGGCGAGCGCATTCGTGTTGTTCTTTGATTTGATAAACCGAGGAGTATTGGCGAGAGTAAAACTTAAGGATTGTGGGGATGGGTGTCGGGATGGGTATTAGGGTAAAAAGTGTAGGGGGAGTGGGAGAGGGGCCCCGCCCTCTTCCACTCGTCCCAGTTCTTTGTGATTTAGTGAAATTCAACATAGCCCCGCTTACTCGAGAAATAACTCACGCGCCCACCGCAAACGCCTGCACTGCAGGCTATATTGCCCGGCGGCCAAGGATTTGTCTGTGATGTTCCAGTGAGTGACAACCCTGCACTAACAAATTACCCTTCTTTGAAACTCGTTGTCAGGCGCGGAACAGAGGAGGTGCACGTCACACCAATCGTCTCTGGTTCAGACCTCAGAGTCGTGTTAGCACCCGCCATATCAGTGGAGAAGCAAGCAACAGTAAAGAGCGCTACTGTGGCTGAGCATATCCTGGTCTGCGGCTGGTCGCTGGAATTTAACGTGGTCACAGATGTGGATTGTTTCCTTAACAAGAAACAGGTACATTGAAACGATTGAACACTGTTGATGTCTTTAGCTTAGGTTGTTGAAAAGGCAGTCAATGTCACCAACAGAGCCTCTTCTCAGAATTACAGTAAATTTCAGCATGAAATGAAGGCCTGAAATTATGTTGATTTCCTTACTATTTCCCTTCGCAGTCAGACCTTCTGTCATCAATGTGGTTTTTCCCAGTTTGAGTTGAAAGCACCGTGTTTCCAAGTTTTCTCCCCCAACCAAACCCCTGGTGATGTCAGTAACGAGCAAAGGTGAATTTGCTTTCATCCTTGTTTGGTTTCTTTCGTTGACAGATTCTGCTTCTGCAGACTTTATCAGCTGAAAATCTGAAGGCCCTCTCTACTTGTTCCTTGGGTATGGGTGCAAAAGAGAGCAAAAGAACAGTAACTGACTCGTCCTCTGCCGTACGGTCAAGTGAAGGCATCCGAGATAATCCTGATAGAATTGATAGCGGATTTGAAAGTACACGCACAGAACCTACCGCGAAATTTAGCAAAGGGAGAGGTGGCGTGTCACAGTTCAACCTGGGAACAGTTCAAGACAACAGGGAAACCGTACCGGAAGCCCCATGGGAAGTTTTTTTGACCGGAAGGAAGCTGACAGTAGCAGTTTACAGCCGGGCTCCACGAGATGAGACACCTGCGGGGAAGGAAGTTCATCCCGCTAAACCAACTTTGCATGGGAGAAGCAAACCGGTACTCATCAAACCTGTTTTGCGGTTTGAACTGGTTCATCCTGCTCTTATCGTCAACACGCATTGCAGTGGTCCACGTGTTCAGGTGTCTTGTTTTGATCTCAATATTGTTGGAGCATCTCCTGCGAGAGGTAATCATAAGCAAAAACTTAAAACCTTGAATTGCTGTGTCCAGCGAAATGCCAGCGAAAAAAGATTTCTTTTTAGGTCAGAGGTGGTCAAGGAATTTTGCATCAAGTCAGGGAAAATCTAAATTCTATCATAAAGTCGATGAAAAATCAGAGAATTTTAATTTTGGTTTACCGCTAGGTTCGCAAAAGGGTTTTGTTCTTGGTGAATGGAATGTTGTTTCTAAAACTATGTACGAAGAAATCTCAATCGATTTCTTTTGCCGCATCCCTTGCTTGTTCTTAAAGGATTTGTTGTCGATTGTTAATGAAAATTGTTGTCTGGTTAGTAAAGCGTCGGTGTGAAGGCAGGGATTATTTTGTTCTGATGATTGGGGCCCTCGAAGTACCTGTAAGGTTTGTGGCAGATGTAGCGTGTGCAAGTGGCTTCGTGGGCATTATGTGTTTAAACACAGTCACTGGTACAAACTTATACAAGGTATATACCTATATCCTAACCGTATCAAGAGCAAGAAGGACTATGCCATACCTTGTTTTTATGTTATAAGGTTCTGTTTTCAAGCCACTCCCTGACTCCTTGGACTACACAGTTGCTTGGTTCAAGAGTGGACCTGGAGTCCCTGATCCGCACAGTGGCATTTTACCGTCCCTAGTCACAGTAGATGTCACGGATTTCTTGTCTGGTCCAGGTGAGTAATAATGTCGGTTAATGTTCATACTACGGCCATTTGATGTGCACTGCTACCATTTTCTGCTTCCCCTCACCATCGCCACCAACTTAATCACTATCACCATCATAATTCACCACCAACTTAATCACCATCAACATCACCATCGCCGTCACCATCACCATCACCACCATCATCACCACCATCATCACCGCCACCATCACCATCAACATCACCATCACCTTCACCACCATCACCACCACCATCAACATCACCATCACGACCACCTCCACCATCATCACCATCCTCATCACCATCACCACCACCATCAACATCACCATCACCACCATCATCACAATCACCATCAACATCACCACCACCTTAATCACTATCACCTACACCATCAACGTCACCACAATAACCATCACCACCATCAACATCAACATCACCATCAACATAATCACTATCACGTACACCATCCATCAACATCAGCATCACCATCACCACCTTCATCACCATCACTATCACCTTCACCATCACCATCACCAATACCATTACCAACACCAACACCAACACCATCGCCATCACCATCATCGTCGTCATCATCACGCCTGAGAGCTATAAAAATTAGGGAGTTGAGATTCACCAAAATTTAATGATGAACGTGCTTCTTAGATCCTGGTAAAGTGAACGTATTTGCTAATTTGATGGGGCATTCAATCGAGTGAAGATGGTGTGTGTGATAGTTAACTAACATAGCAGTATTTGAATGAGAGTACCTCCAAGCTAAACATGGTAACCCTCTATCTGAGGAAATGTCGTCCATATCTTAGTGTCACGTAATTAACTATGGAAGTTCGAGTTCCTTTTGTTTGTTTTTTGTTTTTGTTTTTTTGCTTCCGAGCTTTTCTTAGAAGGTCTAAGGGAACTCTTTCTTTATTGTGTTGAGCTTTGAGTGAAACTGCCCACTGCTCATCAAATTACTTGTTATATTGCAGCTGATGTGTCCGTAGAACTTGGTAGATCAGTTCATGTGAACTTTAACCTTGAAAACGTGGAAGAACTCACAGAATTCTTAGATGGCTTAGTACTTCCTAATGAGGGAACTTCAGGACCCAAGGTCAACCAGATGGGTCCCTCAGCAAGGACCGTATTTCTGAGCTCCTTTGGTTTGTGCACCTCGGACATGTCTGTGCTGTTGAAGGCTCCCGCTATGCCCGATATGCCTAAGCTGCTCGGTAGTGTAGTAGGAATTGAAGCAAAAGCATATCTGAGGCCTGATTCGCAAGGTAGAGGACACAATTTCTTTGTGTGTAGTTAGTCTGTGGCATGCAATGTTGTGCTAATTCGAAAGGCGGTGAGTGAACGTGACGTTTATCCTAATTTGGTCTTCACAAGTGAGAATTTTGAATAGGTTTATGAAAGCAAATCTTTCCTTCTATTGGGGAGGGTGGTTCATCTGCAAGTGGGAAAAGCGCTTTGGTTTGAATAATCAGTCTGTTGGCAAAGCCCATTTTTTTTAATCAAATTTATTTAATTTGAGATTGACTGGTTAATAGTGAAGTCAGATATATGAAAATCAGGTGAATTGGCGTTTTTAGCTGTGGTATGCCAATGGATGGGATTCTCAGGAGCCTCTTCTTATTCACTTAAGTAGATAGATAGACAGACAGACAGACAGACAGACAGACAGACTGACTGATAGATAGATAGATAGATAGATAGATAGATAGATAGATAGATAGATAGATGTACTAAAATAAAGTATATAGGAGAGATTTAAAACTCTACTAAAATCGTTCAAGCCTTAAGGGCATTAAAGGTAATAAAACTGTTACGAAATCTGTTCGTCTTGAAAACTGGCTTAAATTTCCTCGCTTAAAGGGAGGGTTTCACGGCTAGGCGCATGTGCAAACTATAACCTTAAACTATTCGATTCTATTGTTTATAAAACAATCGGAAGCGTGCAGATAACTCTCGCGGTAAATTTGCCTTTGAAAATTTTTCGGTCAGTCGCGAAAACGTGATGATAAGGGTGTGATTGCTCATTAGAATTCATTTTGAATGTTCTGACTCCATTCGCTAAGTACATTTTATTTTTTGTATCAACCACGTGTATATCATTATTCACATGCTGTAATTTTGTGCAAGTAGAATGATAGTGTACGCGTAGTCATACGGCTACACGAAGGCTAGCAGAATGAATGATGGCCAAATTTCACGGAAGGTGTCAACTGATTTACAAAGAAAATGTAGAATTATTTATTATTAAACATCGAATTTCTTCTTCGGTCCGATGGTTTTATTCCGGACCCGACGCACAAGTTATGTACTCGCATCTGATTGGTTTCTAGACAATGGAACTGAGTAGGACACGTCATAGCTTACACACGCCAAACCGTGAAACTACCCCTTTAAGTTTAGCTTAATAGAGCTCTTATTAATCGAACTAGAATTAACTTCTATCCTTATATTTTGAAGGCAACATAAACAGAATGGACACAAGGTTGCAGCTACATGGCGTAGGTTTAGCAACCTCAATTTATGAGAGAAGTCGTTCTATAATTCATCCGTTCAGTTGCTCGATCGATTTGGAGACGGTATGGGCTCCACACAGTAGAGACTTGCTTGTGCAGAGGTACGTTACATCCTTTGTTCATTGGCTTTTTGTGTAGGATACCTGTGGCAAGGCATTGTGGACAGTGTATCCCACACATGTAACTTTTGGGTTCCCATTTTTCTTTTAATGCTTTGATCAAGTTATGTCAGATCTTCAAGAAGCTTTGCCAACCCAAGTTGGCATATACCGCAGTTCGCGGTTGACATGGTTATTTTAGACATAGGATTAGTTGAAAAACTTGTAAAATTAGGGAAAAAGTTTCGTGTAAATCTTGTGCACACTCGCGTAGAGATGGAAGTTTCAATTATTTTTCAGCATTCTTACAAAGTATGAATGGCCAAAGAGCATACACTATCTCAACTCCACACAATTCTTTTGCAAAATCGGAATTCCTTTAATTTACCAAGTTATGTCAGATCTTCAAGACACTTTTGCGTATATAGCCTCCTTTGCAGACGTCTTTGGGCTCGTCACGCGTTCCTTCCCCGCGAACGTCTGCTGAACTGAACTGCCACTTCCGTTCGTCGGCGGTTAGCCTTTGTTTTGAAGAAATCAATAACGAGCTGCGTAAGAATGGAAATCGACACCCGATTCACGTGCATCGTCTGTGAAAATAATCCCGGGGTCGAAGTTCTACTTTCAAAAAACTGGAAAACGAACTATGATTGGCTAACCGCCGCGAACGGAAGTGGCAGTTCAATTCAGCAGACGTTCGTGGGGAAGGAACCCGTGACGAGCCCAAAGACGTCTGCGAAGGAGGCTATTGCGTATAGGGCTTTGATTCCTTTGTTGGGAAACCTTAATAAAAGTTCCAAAAGAGAAGCGTGACACTTGCGTGACATTTTATGTATGATCTAAAAGTCTTTGTTGGGTGAAAGTGTAACGGCCCTCTTCAAAACAAATGGCCCTATTCTATCTGTTCCGTTTATCGTAGACAAAATTGTCAAAAGCAAGTTCCTCCTCTTTTGCATATCTTTTGTTGGTCTATTGTGGTATCTTGACGAAATTTCCTTTTCATTTGGCTGTTTTCGTGATCGCAATTTTGGTTGTAAAGAATACGTGTTTGATGGTTGGAACATGTATATATGGAACATGTATATGTATGGTACATGTATATAGATGTATATATGCCAAGCGTTATGCACTGGTCAGTGGCTGTCCAGCATGTCTGACAGGAATGGAAGGAACGAAGGTGTGAAATCAGTCTCACATCTACAACTCCGAGTTCAAAATGTTGTGCTAACTTCGTATTGTGCGATTGGAAACTAGAAAAAATGTCAGACAAACCAAAGCAAAAGGGCATTTCCTCAGAATTCTAAAAGCAAATGTCGTTGCTTATGGTTACGTGACCTTACGTTTTGCGCTGGCAGTTAACGAGTTAACCGTTTATGCTTACAGACAAAGCACACTGATTCCATGTGCTCATCTTCTCTGCTTTGTTTTTTTACACAGTGGTTGTGGCCTTCCTCAGTTGTACGCATTTGTGGAAGCAGGTTACGTTCAGATCAGTGTTGGTCAAGAACACGTGACTTGTCTTAGTCTCCTCGCGGAGTTAGCACAGACGTTCACCAGTCCCCCACGGTTGATGAGAGAGTAATGGAGTCTGGTGCAGTGAGCAGTGAGGCTTCAGACCATATTAGTTTGCTTCGGTCTTTTGACGACATCCGAGCGGGCTCGTTTAGATATGTCACTGCTTCAGGTAGAGGCTTGACGGAATGTTCATTTGCTGCCAAGCTAACAAACTTGCTTCTATCGTATTCTTAAAACAATATGTTTCCTAGGTACGAGAACCCCTTATTTTGGAGTTTTTGCGATCCATGCGCAGTCCGTGGTGGACTTTGATACTTTCAGGGGGGAAGGGGAGTGGTGGGGGGGGGGGGGGGGCAAACAACGTCACGTTGTTTGGACAGTTCGTTTAGCTTTCACACAGAAACAATTTGGATTAGCATCCAACAGCTTAGTTTTCCGCAGAGTCCTTTTTACATGCAACGGTCTTTATAAAAGACCAGTTACGAAAATCGTATTATCAGACCAATTAACATTGGCTCACGGTTATTCCAGCCGGATAAAATAGCTGTTTAATTATCAGATTGAATGTTGGCATGGCTGTTTAAGGGATGTCAGTTATTCAAGCATAGCGTCTATCATGGCTCAAGTTAATCGTTTGGGGTAGTGGCTCGTCGCTGGGCCCTCCTCCCCTTAAAAGAAAATCCAGATTGTTGTATTCCTATATTTAACAACTGTTACTCCCTTAAGTTATCTTCTGCTTTTTTGTTTGTTTGTTTTTTGTTGTTGTTGTTTTTTTGGAATGCTGTTGAAACAATGCTGTAATCGAGATTAATGACCTCTTTTTTACAGGTGAATTGGACCTGCATCATCCAGAGCCCTGGGAAATAGTTTTCTCTTCAGACTTCACTGACAGACCCCCGACTATGACCTGGAGGTATCCAGAGCCCCGAGCACTGTCAGCCGTTGACCTTGTACCTCTACCATTATCAACTCCTGTTCTGGTGAACACGCTCAATATGGGCGACGAATATCAGGTAACACGTTGGTCACGTGCTATACATGAGTTTCTTCAGGTTCTTTATCAATAAGAAGAGTTGCACCGAAGAAATAAATTCCTTAAAGTCTATGCTAAGTAAGATCGCTAATCTAAACCTCCTCCTGGTTTATGGTTTCGTGCTATCGAAACATCAAGTATTGATGACTTAGTATAGCATGCGTGTTTTGCCAGGGAGTATGTTCTGCTCCTATATTAAATGTACCAGGAAATAGTTTTATGTTGTCCTCTTCTTTGTTAATTCTTTTGTTTGCCTCGGTCGCATATAGTGTAACAGCACGATCGGAACTTTAGTATAGGAATCGGCTGCCACATTGTAATTACTCGTGCCTGAAAGGCAACGAGGCTTGTATTACCCGTTTTTTTTTTTTCTCGTCGTTTCGTCCGTCACTTGCCCCGTACCCCACTCGGCCAGAGGAAGAAACGATGACAACTGAATGAATAAAGTTTGTTATTTCCAGCGACAGGGCTTGAACGCGCGACCCTCAGATCTCAAAGCTCATAGTCCGCACCTTATCCGATTGGGCCACTTGCTCATCAATTGCTTTATCTCATGAAGTTTGTAATTATTAACGTGAGTGGTCACCAAAGTCACGAATTGTTAAAGCCGTTGCTAAAGAAATGTTTAGTCAGAATTGAATTACTTCAATATATATTTCATAGCAAAGGAATTTAATTGAGAGCGTTTCTTTTGATCGGTTTTCAGCAACATATTGAAAAGGTTTGAGAATCGCAAGAAAACTTGAGATGTTATAGCTTGATAAACCAAACCACACAAAACAAGCGAAGAATATTAAAGAGCTTCAAAACTAATTTGTTTAGTGCCGAATACACTTTGGACAGATAGATGTTTTTTTCCTCGTTATATTCTTCAGGTGTAAAAATTCTTTTGTAGCTAAACCACCTTAAACAGCTTATTACTCGTGCCGGCAAGGCAACGAGTCTAGGATTCGGCTCTGTTCTTCATTTGTTTTTCTTATTTTTCATTTTTTTGGTCTTTTCCCAGTGCACGTGTCCAACACGCACCACGGCACACAAGGGTTTAACTGGGTTTAACAGAAGGTCGCTCATCTTCACGTGTGGCACTCGTGACTTGAGTGACCTTTCCGTGCAGTTGAGCGACCTTGTATGCAACACTGCACGTAACTATTTTCGGGTAAGTCCGGTTACAGACGAGCAAGTTTTCCTTGACAAGTGTCATTGACAATTTTTATTAAGCGGCCGTCGCTTAGCATTACCCTTTCTTTTTTTTTTTTTTCTCGTCGTTTCGTCCGTCACTTGCCCCGTACCCCTCTCGGCCAGAGGAAGAAACAATGACAAGTAAATAAATAAACTGTTTATTCTCCGGTGACAGTACTTGGAACGCGCGACCCTGAAATCTCATCGCCCATAGTCTGCACCTTATCCGATTGCGCCACTTGCTCATCAGTTACCTTCACTAGAGAATTTTGTAATAATTAACGTGAGTGGTCACCAAAGTCACGAATCGTTACAGCCTTTGCAAAAGAAATGTTTAGCCGGAATTGAATTACTTCAATATACATTTCATAGCAAAGGAATTTAATTGAAAGCGTTTCTTTTGATCGGTTTTCAGCAACATATTGAAAAGGTTTAACTGAATCGCAAGAAAAGTTAAGTTATAGCTTGATAAACCAAACCGCACAAAACACGCAAAGAATATTAAAGATCTTCAAAGATAATTTTGTTTAACGCCGAATACACGTTAGACAGATACATAACATTTTTTTCCCTGTTATATTCTTCAGGTGTAACAATTCGTTACGAATTAGCTAACTTTTATACTTTCATGCGTAGCTAAACCGCAAACAGCTTATTAAATATTCAAAACGAGTTATTTTTGGACGTGTTAAAATTAGCGTAATCATCTCATTAAATTTTTCAGTGAAATTTGTTGGGTGCATAAAAATTTGTATCTCGCTTTATACTTATCGCTTTACAATAATTTTTATATCTTTGTGCTATTCGAATTCCGAAACCATTTTTGCGTTGACCGTAAAATAAAACTGCCATTTCTCTACGAGTGAGTAGCAATTTTAGCATACGACCACGGCTTTAAATGCGTTTCCGGTATACAGGTTGGTATACAACTTTACCCGAACTTGAAGTAAAGTATCGTACTCACGTTGTATTTTCTTGTTAGGGATTAACATTTACACCACAAGAGAGAGCAAACTATTGTGAATTTCAAGATTGAACTGTTCGCTATTGTTAAGAAAAAGAAGGGGCCATAGAATACGAAGCGATGTTAGTTCACGGTCGACTAATTCACGCAAATTGAAAGGCTCTTGAACAAAAATATTTATTTAGGGGTCAGAGTAAGAAATCGCGAAAGCCTTTCTAAAAGAAATGTTTAGTCAGAATTGAATTCCTCCAACGTACCTCTTATAGGAACCGAATTTATTAGAGCGTTTCCTGACCCGGGTTTTGATGCTAAACAAGTATTGACCGAGTGGTGGGCTAAGTACTAGTGATGGTGCAATACCGGAAGTCAAACCAACAACGCGTGTAGCTTTTCTTTTTCGGTTATCTTCGAGAAACTGGTCAACGGATCTAGACTCCGGTTTATACCAAATTCTTCGCTTTCTTTCAAATTTCAAATTCGGAAATTGGCGTTGGTATTTCGAGTAGTGAATATCCAGAGAATCGGTTCACCATTTTTAAGCGGCCGTCGCTATGGCGACGAGCCGCTTCTTGCATTACCCTTTTTTAAGCGATTTTTCTTCCTCTGCCCCTCTCGGCCAGAGGAAGAAACAATGATATAAGTAAAGAAATAATTTAATAATACCGGTTCCGAGTTTGAACTCGCGACCTTCAATTCCTAACTCGGCCCCTTATCCGACTGCGCTAATGAGACATCTCTTGCGGTAACTAGGGAATTTTGTAGTAAATAAAGTCATTAGGTTGGTCACGCATCGTCTCTTTAAAATCCGTTTCAATGCCCAAGGGTTACAGAGAAAAGAAATGTTTTCTCAGAATTGACTTACTCCAATGTACATCCCATAACGAAAGATATTTATTTGAGAGCGTTTGTTTTGAGCAGTATTTCAGAACAACGATGATTGGGTATGGAATGAAGGTAAGAAAGGTGTCAGGTTTTATTTTGCGTGATTATAATTATTTTCTTGATGCTCGCGTCGTTGTATCTAAACTTCGCGTAATAATGTAAACAGTATAAACTTTAATTGACTAAATGGCACCAAGAGTAGCATTACGCTTGCTTTCCCGATATTGCGTGTAAGTTATGTTTCTTGTCTGTTTCACTCGTGGGAACGGGCACTTCTGATTGGACAGATATTATAGTTTTGAAACTGTGCCCTGTTTATGGTTATTTTCGTTTCACAATGCATTTGTTTTAAAGAAAATCTTTGGGCATTTGTGTTACTTTTCCGGAATGATAAATTGTAACAACGTTTAAAATAATTTATAAGCCCTATGAAATCTTAAATAAAGTCCATAACTTTCACTGAATTTACTTTACATGTAACGAGATTGTTCGTGACCCGGTTTTGAAGATAAACAAATATTGACCGAGTTAGTGATGGTGCAATACCGGAAGTACTAGTGATGGTGTAATACCGGAAGTGAAATACAGCTCTTTTGCGTGGCGTTGTTTGAACATACCTTGGTAGTATTGAGATATCGGTTATCGTCGAGAAACTGGTCAACGGATCGAAGACTCAGATTTATACCAAATTGTTCGCTTTCTTTGAAATTGTCAAACAAATCGAAGTGCCAGTGTTTTGTCAAGCTTCAGCTGGCCTTGGTTTCTCGCGTAGTGAATATCCAGAGAATCGGTTGAGTACTTTTCCGTGTTAAATTGCAAAATAGGTTTACAGTTTAAGCGTTGACAAAAGAAAAAAGAAAAACAAGTGAAAAGGAATAGAAAAAAAAAAGAGATCAAAGAAAAAAAAAATTCACTCTGTTGAGGCTTGAACCACCGACCCTAAGCTGTCATTATAGTACGAAAAGAGCGCACTGACCCACTAGGCCACCAAAAGCTTCCTTACACGCGCAGTTGAATTTTAAATTCGTAATCATTCGGAGTGAGGAATTGACTGTCCTGCCAACTGAAAGATGACAAAAATTGAATTACGATCAACTTGAACTTATCCTGTGCATTAATCCGGCTCGGATGGTCAAAAAGGCCGCTTCTAATTCTCGCAGAATTTCTTGTTTGCTCATATTTATGAACGACAAATTTTCTTTGACAAGTTTTGCCTTCACAAGTTTTATTTGCTGGTGTGAACGAGCGAACAAGTTTTCTTTGGCAAGTATTCACGGTAGCCAGCAATTCAATTACACAGCGGACATCATTTTATTTGACAAGTTTTCCTTGTCAACCCGTACAGACGAACAAGTTCTGCAATGTGTCAAGTTTTTCCTTGACAAGTCCACTTGTTCAAAAACTAGCATGCTAGTTTTTGAACAAGTGCACTTGTCAAGGAAAAACTTGACAATTTTGCCTTTACCCACCAGCAAATAAAGTTTGTCAAGTCAAAACTTGTCAAGGAAAACTTGCTCGTCTGTAACCGGCTTAATTTCGGTGGTTTGTCTGCCCATGTCTCGAATCCTAAACTGTTCCATAAGCGTTTTCTTTTTCAAACGCTCAGCAGAAATTAAATCCGTCAATGTAAAGAATGTTGGATTAGATATTTTGCAATAAATAAACTATATTCTCTTTATTAACTGTGCAAACCGCTTTTGAGGCAGATAAACCCCGGTTCGAACCACTGTAGCAACAGCTAACACGGTTTTTTTTTTTTTTATCGTTTCTCTTTTTATTGCTTTCTCTGTTTCGTTTTTGTTGTTTTTATAATATTATCATTGTTATCAATGGTTGACCTGTAAAGCAATTCGGAAGTTTTAAAGGGATATACTGGTTGACAAGGTACAAACAAATAGACTTGAACGTCACGAAAGAAAGCCCAATGCGTCTGATGTAAAGGAGGACAGACAGACTTTTCTTTCTCTCCTGTTTCCCGCCAACTTAGGGATATACAATGTAGTTCTGTTTGCAGGCACGAGTTTAGGCTAATTGCAGCTTCTTGTTTTGCATTCTCATTCGTACCACATCTAAGAGATCTTCGGTCAGTAATTTTCTTAAAAAAGAAATAATATTATTGAGTTTTATTTTAAACAAGAGACTTTCGCTCATTCCTTTCGAGAATCTCTTTCTTCCTCAATAACCATTAACGTTTAAGCACGTTTATGTTTAGGTGCCTTGCGTTCTTCGTTACTGGGACCCAACTCAGAAGTGTTACATCTCATACAGAGATTTCCACCTGTCAGAGAACAGCCCTACCTCGATTTTACTACCCGACCCGGCTACCGCTGACCCCTCAGAGGTGATCGTGGCCGCAGAGTGGCAGATGGTGGTTGATGTGACTGTAGATATTGAATACCCGGATGATGGCAGGTGAGTAAATGACATCATTGAGCGTTTTCCAGTTGAGTGTCGAAGCATCCAAACCAAAGCAACAGCTTGTAAAGTGGATTCTGTTTCACAGCCACTCTCTATAGCCAAGTTGAGTTAGTGATTGTTTGTCTGTTAACAGTTACGAAGCCGATGACACAGCCTCGTCGTACGCATCTCCGTATCGCTCATCGCTGAGCGCCTCATCATTAGCGGCGTCTGTGAAGGTCAACTCCGTGGTGCGCCCCGCCCTGAATCCCGCTCTCTCGGCACACATCAATGTCAGCATGCTTGAAGTGAAGTTTAGCAATCATCTGCACGCCATTGGGCAAGGTAAATGTTTTATCGGTGACTTAATATCAGGTATGGTAAAACCCAGTCCATTGTACGTGCTTAAGGATTTACAGCGAAGGGTGATTTTCTTGCCGATATTTCAACAAAAAGGACTAGTCTCCCTACATAAGACTAATTCCGCTGACTGGAATATGACTAAAAAATCTGACCTTTATATGTGGTGCCAGCTTTGAAATGAGTCCATTTTGGGTGGTGGGATTCCTCTTGGAGCCAAAGATTCGGTGTCAAATTGTACGGTTACCCAAACGGTATATTTAAAAGCTTAAAAGCGTCCTTAAATTTTTTATATGTACCACTGAAAAGTCGGCAATGCACATATATAGGATAACTTTACGTAAGTCGTTAGAGAAAATTGACAAGTTTGCGATTTTTGTTTTCACTTTTTTGTGTTAATTGATTTAATTTGCAGCCATTCCTGGCCACCTTTCTGGTTTCACCATGGACCCCTCCCTGCCAACAGATCAAGAGTTCTTGCTTCTGGCTGTAGAGGGACTCAGTGCTGTCGTGAAGGACGTGGGAGGGGACGGTGGATTTTTACAAGTACAAAGCGAGTGGAACTGCCATGCACAGGTGCTGGATTATGGGGACCTCACGTACAGACCTCTCTTGAGCCCATTTGATGTGGGACTCACTGTAGCGATGTACCATGAAGGAGGAGTAAGTAAACCAAACCAAGCTACTTTTTTAGAAAACGTTCGCTTTCAAGTTGCAATCTATTCCATCCTCCCTATAGTATGGATGTTTCAAGGCTCATTTCTAACTTTGATCCTATTGCAATCCAGTTTCATTCTCGCCCGTCGTTGATTTGGCCATATCACTTTTCAATGAATTCCAGTCGTTTATGGAGTAGTATCCGCTACAATCTGGGCAAAAAGCGAAACCAAACCAGGGGCATACATGCACCGAATAACTGAATACTTTTACTCGGTAAATATCCGTCGCCACTAACCATCCGCAGTCTTCTAGTTCTTTCCATCTCTACCTCTGGTTCTGTAGAATTATTGAATTGAGCTACGATGCTACTATTTTGTCGCGCAGATGAAGCCACGCAAGGACCCCTTTAGTCCCCCAGTATGGCTAGATGTTGGCCTGGAAGCTGGCTCAATTTTAACACATGTCAGTCAAAGTGCAATCCACACCATGGCCCTATCTGCCACTGCGTGGAGCCAAACTGGATTGCGTGACGCTCAGAGGGTTATCTTCAATCACTACATCATTTGTAACGACACCCACGAGACTTTGAGACTTGGCCAGGTTGGTTTTAACCGTAGTTTGTAAGTCACAACTATCCCAGATAATAAAATGGACCAATTAAATGCTGAAACAAAAGCAGCCGTATATTTCCAATCGAGAAAAATACGGGCAGGTGTGCTCATGAATTGTTTTGTTTTCCCTCTTTGGGTTATTGAAGCATAGTTATTGTCTGCCTTAATTGTGCCCTTCCAATACACAGCTCATAAATTTGTGTCGCTTGGCAAAGGTATGCTGTTAGGTAGGTATGCCGTTATGCATTCTATTCCTCGTGTGATTGGTGCCTAGCACTTAGAGGACTAAAAGAGGACAGAGAATTGAAAAGTATTGCGGTTTTCAAAAGATAACATCGGATCCAATTGTTGGTGTATTTTTCTGTTTCCTAGGGTTACTGAAGCGCGCAGGAACGTTTCATCCTATGAGTGGGACACGCACGGTGTAACTCGTATGACCTGTAAGTCAGGTTTGACTCGTTTCCATCCTTTCCAGGTCGACACGGACGAGTCTTTGCTACTTGCAAGCCGTCAAGCGCATGCGTACAGCTGGAGAACACCGCACACAGTAAAGGATTCTCCCAGGCTTCACGTCTGCATTGAGACCGAGGGGGACTGGCGATGGTCTGAGCCATTTGACATAGACACTGTTGGCGTGTTTAGTCGAACCATTCATCACCGACTTCACAGCGCTACTCTGTTTATCGAGGTCAAACAACTGTCTGGAATGCAGAAACAGGTAATAAATGTTTAAATTCTTTTCGTGATTCTAGATTTAACGCTGTAGTAATTTACCAAATCCTGTTACATCAGAGACCCTGGGACAGTCTCTAGCCTTTTAAACGAGCCGTAAGTAATTTGGCTATCTAATCTTCTGCAACAAGACTGTGGTGAAACGGGTTACTTACTTATGTGTATTGTCTAACTTCTACTTGTTATGTACTATGTTAATGCTGTGAGCTTCAGCTGACTACATCTATGTAATAGGAAACCGTTATAGATCAATACGGTTAGGTGTAGACCAAGAGTACGTTATACCGGTATCACATTCATTTGAGAAAATTCAAAATCGTTTATACCGACTCACGATTATTACTTCGACGCACCAAATGATCATCATCAAGCTGAGCTGGTTAATGTCCCAGTGTTTGGGTGTGAAGTCACCAATCTTAGTCATCTGGCTGGAAGTATAAAGGAAGGACATAGGAATAAAACTCAGTATGTAAAAGACTCTGATCTCTGATCTGGTTAGAAATAAAGTGAACAAAAGACTTTATTTTCCTTGTTAATGTTATGTGTTTTTTTTCAGGTTTCATTCGTGGAAGCCACATAATCGTCAGTCGTTTGTCAATCGATGTTGATGTGCAGATTTTAACAAATCCCTCGCTGAACTCTGGCCACTCATCAAAGGCACCCTACCAGGTACAAAGGGGGGAACAACCTAATGCGGTAGACAAATTGATTTTGGCTGGGACATCTTACGACCTTCCGAAATCAGAAATCAGAAATCCCCGCAAACAATGTATAAATCTAGGTAGCCGGCTGCGTGGCAGGCGTAGAAAAGAGAGGGGGGGGGGGGGGAGAGGGAGGAAAAAAGGGAGAGGGGATTCCCTCCCTCTCTATCTCCCCTCCCCTTTCTACGCCTACGCTAAAATCTAGGTCACGTTGTTGAAGACAGGGCCAAACTAAGCAACAAGAGAGTTATCATGTTTCAGGTCTTTGCTTGAGGTTTCTTTTTCTTTTCTTTTCTTTTTTTTTTTTTTTTTTTTTCCATTTTGACGTCTGTCGCTTTCGAACGGGAAACGTAGTGGTAAAGCTATTATTCGAGGACAACAGACCCCTATTTAATCTGGGTTAGCGTTAACTATTTTGTCGAAAGGTAGGGAGGAGTGCAACTGCTTGCAGGTTACAACATAACAGCAGGGATTAGCCTGCATAATCGATGACATTTGGATGTTCCTTGAACCCCAGGTCCTCGAGGATGTCTCCCTGCCAGCGAACACCACCTTGCCATCTTACGTCATTTCACACGGCGGACTAGCAGGCATGCGCATTCGTATCCCTAATGGTACCACGTGGTCTGATTCATTACCTCTGGAGCGCGTGGAAGGGAATGGCAAAAGTCAACATCACATTGTGCAGGTAACTGAACAGTTTATAATGTTCGTGTTTTAAGAGCTGTTTCCTGATTCATGAGCACGTTATCACCCGGACTCGCCCACGAAAGATGTCATTAGCATATGAATTACCAGTTGTCGTTGTTTGCAGTTTTTGGCAGAGTTAAAGCCGCGGCGTAAATACAATTCTTAGTTTTGAGAGTTTCGGTAAAATCTTCTAGATCCGTCATCCAAATCCAATTTACAGGCTGACCAGAGTAATGCTTCTTTTTCCATTTCGCAATGTGCTTTGTGATTTTGATTTTAAACAGATGCGTACAATTCCTTGACACACAAAATGTCCTCTGAACACAGTAAAGCTGTTATCAATCAATCAATCAATCAATCAATCAATCCATCAGTCAGCCAGTCAATCAATCAATCAATCAATCAATAACTCGGCCAGTCAGTCACTACCTACGTAACGTCCATGAAAAGCTTTTTTAAAATACATACGATCATATAAAAAGTACAAAAATAAAACTGTAAAAACCTAACTGAGTAAAAAAATTCCATGAAATCATTATCATAAGATTGAAATGTTCCAAAATGTACTTATTTATACTAATCTTAGGAAAGGCATACGAAAAAAAAAATCATTATCCATATATACAACACAAAATTCAAGATTTCTAATGTTCCTACAAATTTAGAGTGATGTTGGAATGCAAAATCATTTTAAAGTGTGTGGAGTTTGAGTTAAGCAGGATTCAATTTAGTGGAGGCATTCTACCAAGGCTTTCTCAGTAATGTTCCAGTTTTCATTTTTTTGTAGCTTCTTGGGGTGAAAGATTTCCAGACGTTTCACTTGTGGTACAGCGTGGAAAAACCTGAATTCCAGGACCAGATCAAGGTAACTTCTCCTTCCTAGACGCACAAGTATTCAAATATTGATACTGGTAGTTCAGAAGATTTGTTTTTGGACCTGGTTTAATGGCCTAAGCTTCCACAAGTCTCCTGTAGCTCAGTGGTGGAGCATCCGAACTAGTAATCAGAAGGTCATAGGTTCCGACCCCTGTTGGGAGAGATCGGGATTCTTTTTTTCCAAGTTTGTGTGTGACAGTGTTGAATAAATCACATCTTTCATTCATTTATTATATCTCTCTCACTTAGTACGCACGCTGCGATTGGTCAATCTTGCGGACCGTATTCGACAGTACGGCCCGCTTGACTTCAACTAGTTTTCTTTACCGTGCGCCAGACTAACCTTAGAGATATAATAAATATCTTACTAACCTCGTTTTGAAAATCCTCGCAGTTGTGAACGCAATTTATGCAATTGCGTAAAGAAGCCTGAAAAAAATTCAGGACTTCTACGGGCCTCGCGATACCGGTGCGATGCGCTGCGGTACTCACCGGTACGATACTCGGTTCTTACTGCTTACAATACGGACCTCGTACTCGGTTAGTAAGATGTATTACTTACTATCTCACTCTCTTAATAATTTGTCTATTTCCTCAAACAATTTCTCTCAAATTACTTTGTTTCTCATTTCCTAACCCCGCTGTTTTGGTCGATCCATTCGCTTGGTTAACTTAAGGACTTCCTCAACCTTGTTTTACATTACAGGTCACTTTATCTCCACTCTTCGTCATGCGGAGTCACCTTCCCGAACCAGTCCTGATGAACGTGCTCACGGCCAAAACCAATTCTTCCTCGATCCTTCAACTGCACGGCCGCGCGCAGGAACAACAGTTGTACGGCCTGGTGCCCAACTCGTGGCATCACCTGACTTTTCAGTTTAGTGGTTCGTCTCAGTGGTCCAGTCCCTCCGTGCCACTCAACACCACACTGATTGAATTAGCCAATAGGGTGGCAAGAGACAGTACCACAGAAGAGGAAACACCGCTGGCTGATAGTTGGCCGTACTTCAGAGGCCGTCAATTATTTAGGTATGACTGCGAAAGACTGGTGACAACTTACACTGAATCTTCTACTTTAATTTCAATCTCGTACCCAGAATCCTCGGGCTGTTTGGTCAGCGGGTAGACGCCCGGAGAGACTCTGGGATAATGGACCGCCATTTTCGCAGAAAATCTGGGGTAAAACAATGGAAGCCGTTACGGGCCAGCCAATCAAAAATTTGATTTTTTTTCCATTATCCAAGAGTCTCTCCTGGCGAAAAACAGCTGGCCAAAGAGCCTGAGGACTCTGGGTACGAGATTGCTTTAATTTGTGCTGATCACGGTAATGTTTAATAAATGAGCAGGGGTGTTTTATCAAGTTTAAAACACGAGGCGCAGCCGAGTGTTTTAGGACTTGATAAAACACGAATTGCGAATTTATTGAACGGCTACACGAAAATTTAGGTTTTGGGTTATTTTGGCCTAGAAAATCGGATGTCAAATTTAGCCGTGTCTTTATCAGATATAAAGACAAATTAATTAAAAACTAATTTCTTTTGTATTTCCTTCATGAATTATTATTGAGTTTTTAAAAAAAAAACATGGAAACATGTTGCTGAGGTGTTACGTGCGTAATACTCACCCCAATAATTTTTACGTCTCGGTCAAACGCTTCAGGCACTGAGCTTGCGAGAAACGCATAACTCTGGATTCAAGTGCTCATGCGTCCTTTATACTGGCAGGGTCAAAATAAAAAAGTGTTTGCAGCCATGAGTAAACCTTATTCTGTTTATTTCGAGTGTGAGAGTTTATCCTGAGTTATATCAGAGGTAGTCATGTTTGTCTTTCTCATTCACATATTCTTTTGTTGTTTCCTCTCCGTATAAGTTGCTTCTTTGTTTGTTTCGCTTTGATCTTGAATAATTTTTTAAACCTTCATCCAATGGTTCAAAAAAGGTAAGAGTTTTGCTTTTCTTTTAAGGCGGTCAGACGTCGTTTTGGAGGAAAAACCCGAGTCATCTTTAGTGAAGAAAGTATCCATTGCTGGTCACGCGACCAGAGATGAACATCAGCCGGGAACAAACGTGGATACGCCGCCACAAGGTCAGGCTAAACTCGTTTGTAATGTGTTTCTTGGTAATCGTTTTTTTTTTGTTAATGAGAGGGCTGTTGTTCAGACAACTCATTCAAGCACAAAACTCAACGTCGGCGCAGTACGTTTGGCGTTTTTTTTTTTTTTTTTTTTTTTTTCATACCGTCTTTTCTTTCGTTACAGTTGTTTCTTTTATCTGTGTAGGCGTGCGTGATAAATCGTCTCCGGTACCCCCTATAGAGGTGCAGTGCCGTGTGCTCAAACGCTGGCCTCATCTCAGCTCGCTATTGGTTGAAATTCTACCTTGGTGTCTGCTGGTCAACAACACTGCGGCCCATTTACTCCTGCGTGATGTGGAACGAGACGTTACCATCGATCTACCTAGTGGTTCGGTGGTGGCGCCTCACAGAATCACGGTAGGAGTCAAAAAAGTGAACCTCTACAACCAGTTACAAAAATAATTGAGACACTCTACCTTATTTGGGCTTTAATGATGTCTTCATGATCTCGCACTTTCCATCTGCCCCCCCCCCCCCCTCCCTAACCCTCATCAAAGTTGCCAGCAGTGCGACAGCATGCTCGAAACTTATTAATTCTCACAGATTTCTTACCAGAAGCGATTTTAAGAAAAAGTGTTTTTGTTTGAATCTCAGCAATTTTGCAACTGGTTGTAGCTTCAACGTCTAACCTTTTGTACTTAAATATAGTCACTGATATAATTGGAAATCTTTACTTTTCTGTATCAACATGTAGAATTGTGCTATAGTTTGTGATCGTTATGATTTGCGTAAATTTGTAAAAAATGGATTTAACAGCCAGGTACAAGTCTTTTGTCAAGTTCATGTAACAGAAAGCAAGTAGACACGTTACTTGGTCACTGGATAGAACCGTTTTCCACTGGAACAGGTAGAATTGGTTTTTGAGGAGATGGGTTAACCGTAGTACAGAAAACCCTTGGTTCAACAACAAACTTAACCCAGGTATAAGAGAGCCCGGGAATAGAACCCGGGCCACATGGTGGGAGGCGAGTGCCCTCACACCATTCTTTTTTGCTAGTTTATCTGGAACCCTGTTTACATTCTACGCAACTGAACTGCAGTGGCCATCGATCGTTCACCAACTTATAATTCATTGTGCTCGTTAATTTGTTTCATAGGGGAAAGTACAGTTCGGGACTTCCTTTGAAAGCAAGTCGTCAAGTTGGTCCGAGGCAGTCCTATTCCCAGCTGGCGCTCGGAGCAGCCGAACGGTACCGACGAACGACGACGATGACAGCCTGTCAGTTCCGCTGGCCATCGTCCTTGGTTCGGGTGAAATTGGTGGCGCCCGATGGTCTCTTACATCTCATTTGTTTCGTGGAATTGAAATTACAACGATTGAGCAAAGATTCCAAGTTATCAACACTGTTGGAATCCCGTTAGTTGCTCATCCTGTTCTAGTGTCGGCTGGTAAAAAGGTATCTCATGCTTAATTCAACGAGTAGATGCGATATGCTTGTATTTTCGATGTTCAGTTTCCGGCAAATCAGATTAAAAAGCGAAACCATTGATATAAGGTAATCGGGTACCGTGCATCGCTCAACACCATGGTCTTGTTGCGTTCGACGTTAGGAGAGCGCATCCTAATCTTTGGTTCCCTGTGATACTAAGTGGTGAGATTTGTCGTCGTTCGTGTACCATTTCTGCGCCATCTTGAGTTACGTCATAAATGATATCGTGAGTTCAGCCTCGCACTGTTTATTTACGCGTGGTCTAGTGAACAGATGAAGTTCGACGTTAGACTCAACTGGAAAACTTAACTGATTTGGGTCGACCTGAACTGTAAAGTACGGCGCTTGACACGGGCCTTACAGACCGAAAATAAACCATCGATTTTCAGTCAAGTGAAATGAACAACGGTAAACAGCCAGCGCGTGACGAGTAAAGATTATAATCAAAACCTTCCCGTAAAATCAAACACTGTTTTTGTTGTACAACCAACGTTGGCGTCGTTTAGTAGATAATTTTCCCTCGCTTTTGAAGGAAAAATAAGGTGCCCTGGTAGAACATACCGGTAAGTGCTTTTGTGACATAAAATGCTGAACACTTCTTGTATCGAACACGCTGGCTGAGTCCGAAGATTTTAATATTCGCTGCAAATAAGAACCAACCAACCTCCATTTCTCATCTCCAAGCCACAGTTCAGGCGATCCAAAGACAATTGAGTAATCCCCATTATTGACTTCTTTTGTTTGTTTGTCAGTGGCTATTTCAGCCAAAGATATGGCAGTAATTCCCAGGGAATTTAGGCGTAGCACTTGATCTTTTATGAGGCTGTTAAGCGGAGAAATCACGACGATAATATTCTTCTGGTCAGTTGACTCAGGCAGGCACGAGTAAACTAACGGCAAAGCCTGATAAATCAGCGACTTTCCGAAAACCGTTGGTAGATTAACAAAAATATCCTTCTTTTCTTTAACAATGTACTTTATGGACTTCCTTTGATGCGTATTCAAACCGTCAAATCCAAAAACATCGCAAACCTTCCTGAACGCGTGTTCCATTGTGTCGGCCATTTTTTGTCCACGAGAAAACATGACTATCGCGCGAAGATTTTACGTCACAGAAATCGTTTTGCGGCTCGAGCTCGCAGACGTTACTTTTCGGGCGGAGAGAAACGACAACCGGAAATACGTCTGCGTTCGCAGGCTACGGTAACTGAAAATGGATCTTTATTTGCAGGTGACATCAGATACACTCAAAAGAACCACTCTGGTTCGTCTGCAAAGTAATCCAAATCAAGCCACGCCCCTTCCAACATGGGACGTTCCCTCCTCTACAGCCGTTGTACTCGATGAAGAAGGTCACCCCTCGTTCAGCACCCAGACCTCACCAGTGTTGTTTCTAGCCTTTCAACAAGAACAAGAAACCTCGGAAACTGAGATGAACTACCTTATATGGTCACGCGCTGTGTCCATCACACCGGAAGTGACGCGTCAGTCTGTTGCGGTTTCTGTCGATGAATGCAGCACACTTCCCGTGGTCGTGACGTCACATGTTACTGATGGCGTGGTGTACATAGTTGTGGCGGCCGATCCTGTCCCTCGGCTACTCCTTCACAACGATTGCCCATTTACTCTTCAGTTCGGACAGGCGATCCCTCCACATAGCCCCAGTCACGTCAGCGGTTCTTCTGAAAAAATTGTTATCATGGAGCAAACGCAGGATTAGGGGAGATTCCGGAAGTTGCAGCTTTCAGTTGTACGCATTACGAACTTCCGGTTATGCGAGAATGGTTTGCGACGTCTAGTGAGGTGCAGCGACTTCCCGATATGCACATACAAGCGTTGTATGACGTAAACGTGGCTGAAATATCCGAAGAAGAAGGCGAGCGAGGAGAACTTGCCAGTGAGATGACAACTGAAGTCCCTCAGGGGTGGAGCAAGGGCTTTGACTTGAACTCTTCAGGGGAGGTCTGCCTCACCCTACCAGGGAGGGGCAAGTGGTGATCAATATAACTCACGAACGTCTTTGCACTTGCGTGAAAATTCAGCCTTACGAAAAAGAATCTGCTGAGTCAAATAACCTCCTCTGCGTGTCTCCATCTCAACCAGGTATTAACGCAGATTTGTTTATTTGTCAGTTTAGTGTGACAGTTATAGACGAAGTTACGAACTTCCGAAATCCTTACGAAGTTCTCCGATTGACTGCCGAAGGTGTGGCCTTAACGCATTCGTTGAAAACAAGCCCTAACGACTGTGGCCGTGTTTGCCCTGAATTAACATTACGCATTGGAGCATTTCAGATTGATAACCAATTGCAAGACGATACTTATGAGTTTGGTGTAATCCTTACACCAAGTGTGGCACCATTATCGCCAAGGAAAGCTCCGTTACCAAGGAGATCAGCTTCTCGCTCAAGTGTCAAACCGCTGGTCAGTATCAAATGCCTGTATGAGCCTGGAACAGGCGTGAGTTGCATCTTCCTGAACTGTGTGGACATCTCCCTTCAACCAGTGACATTGTTCATTGAAGACTCTTTTCTTTACCGTCTCGGTGACATGGCTGCTTCGTTCATGTCTCCTTCACTGCTCTATTCTAGGGAATCAACCGGAGGTTCACTAACCAAAGTATTAGATGTCACGCAATCCAGTATCCAGCCATTCGTAATGGGGGAGTTGAAGATAACGCCGGTAACATTGAATGTCACACTCCATGCTTCGGCAAAAGTCTTCCTTGCAGTGGACGATTCGCCGTTGTCACTCGGCCATTTTCATCTGTCTCCAGTCTTTCTCCCAGCCTCAGCACTCGTCCAGAAGCTCACCTATCACTATGTGACCGCGGCACTGTTCAAAGCGGGATGGGTGCTAGGATCCCTGGAGCTTCTCGAAATCCCGCAGGTTTAGTTCGTAGCTTCAGCCAAGGAGTGGCTGACTTCTTTTATCTGCCTTATGACGGGCTTACCCGCGGCCCTGGAGCGTTCGTGTCCGGCATGTCTCGGGGAATGTCGTCGTTTGTGAGGCACGTTTCCACCGGTGCGATAACTTCCATTACGAATCTGGCGTCGAGCATGGCACGCAATCTGGACAGACTCAGTATGGATGGAGAACATCTGCGCCTGCTGGAGGAGCAGAGATGCAGAAGACCAAAGAAGGTGTTGACAGGTAATACTAAATGAAATCTTTGAGCCCTGAAACTGACCAGCTTCTGATTTCTCGTTAAGTTATCACCACTTGATCAAATATTCAGGACATGAGAATTACTTCATTCGTCAACAAGCAGAAAATGTCTTCGTGTTTTAAGCAAATTTTCCCAACAGAACTAGTACCAACGAAATTCAGGGAGATCACTTTGAAGGATGTGGCCATTTGCATCACGGCCACGCTGGTGACAAATGATAAGAACCTATGCGTAGTGACGCTTTGTAGCTTAAGATTATAATTGAATACAATGCTGATGACTTTGACACATCGCCATTTGTGTTAACCTCATTTCAATACCGGTGATCGCAAAAGTGCTTTATAATAAGCGTTTCGCGCCTTACACTCCCCTGTAGGGCAGTGCTGGCCATCATGGTGTCAGCAGCGGAACAACTGTTGGAATGACGTTTTCAAGCTCCCCTAAGGAATTTCAAAATTACTTCCTCTAAAATAATTAAGGTTTCTTCTCTGAGAATATGTTCTTTTTAGAGTAGTAGAGACACACATCAAACATACATAGCAGTGTTTGGGCGCAAACGCAGAAAAACCTAGAGAACAAGTGGTCAATTGCCATTGCCCCATTTGGAGCTCAAATCACTGTTCCAGGGTGGTCTCCATGAATTTCATGTAGTCGGTTGGAAACGAAATGGGATAGCAAGATTCAATCTGAAAATGTGGTTCAAATGACGGCGAGAGTCTTGTTCTGCAAGTAAAAAAATTAAACCATTCAATAGATAAAGTCAAGAAATTGTGATATTATAGAAAAGTAATAGATAAACAACATGCCAAAGTCTCAGGGCCGTGCGATATCCCGTACTCGAGTTATTTTACAAAATGTACCACTCAAAATTATAGTGTTTTGTATGGAAACGCCATCATGGGCGTCCCTCACCATGGGCGTCCCTGTGAAGGACGCCAAGATGGCGGCCGGAAACGAGTTAAAACATATGTTTCTCACTTTAGGTATTTCTAAAGCTTTGTTCTTTATGTTGAGCTTTCAAACATTCACATAGACGCTTATCTTACCATGTTGGCTTGTCACACCTCAAAAACACTCGGTGAATCGATGTTTTCATGTAAGTGACATGCTTGTGAGCAGACATCTTTTTGTCACGCACTGTAAAAAGCTCTAAAATTCAAATTGCTTATTTTCTATTTTCAAACAAAGCAAGCTACCGAGCTGAAAACATGCAAGCAGACACATTTCTAAAATGTCTTTTACGTGAAGATAAAATGCAAAAGTCTGTTTAGTTCTTATGACGTCACATGAAAACCTTCTATACCTACTGTTCTTTGTTGTTAGTAAGTAAGTAACAACTATAGAGGTAACACAACAGTTAAAAACTGACAAAGCAGTGGCCCTCTATCTTAAGTTAAAAATTAAATTACTAATTACACTTGTCAAATAGTAAAAAATTACAAAATAGAATACAGCTAAAAATTTAAATAAGATAAAAAGTTAAAATTTTTAACAATCTACATCTAGATATGCACAACTGAAAACTAAGCTGAGAGTTCTTGACTAAAAAATATTTTTTAACAGAGGATTTAAAAGAGCCAATGGAGTCTTTCTTGCGAATGTCTAAAGGGATGCTGTTCCACAGTTTTGCTCCATTGGCTTGGAAAGTTCGCCCCCCCCCCGCCCCTTCCGTAACTCTGTTATAAGATGGGCACACTAAATTATATTTTCCATAACGACTAGTTCTAGTGTGTCGGTCTGAGTTCCGTTATATAACTCGGACAGTTATATAACAGAATGTTCTTTTCGTTCATTCAGGTTTATCACAAGGCTTAGGAGGATTTGGTCTCAGTCTCCTTGGCGCAGTCGCTGGCATAGTAGATCAACCCATTCAGGGAATACGACGAGCCAATGATATGCGAGAGGCGGCCAGCGGTGTCATCATGGGGGTGGGAAAGGACTGATTGGCGTGGTTACCAAGCCGCTGGGTGGAGCCATGGAACTGGTGTCTCAGACGGGACAGGGGATCCTACAGGGTGCTGGACTAACACAGCTACCAAACAGAATGTTCACCCCTGGGGACAGATTAGAGTACTGCGCCAAAAATAGTAATCTGAAGTACTTTTGGTAAGAATCTACACACGTTTCTCTCTTCGCTGATTCGCTTGTAACAGAAGTCGTCTACTGCCATAAACTAGTAAACGGTACAATACATTCTTATAGCAAAAAACGATTATACCCCGTGAAGGATTTAAAAAGATTCCGTCCCATATCCCAAGCTGCCTAGTCTCCGACTTAAGAAATTGCGAAAGGTGGAGTTTCGCGGAAAAAATGATGTTTGCTTCTTCACCCATATCATATTACTGATCCTCTCATTTTCCTGTTATCGTTTAAGGTCGGCACACACGAGGGGACTAGTCCCTGCGACTAGTCCCTGCAACTAGTCCCCTGAAGAGTTTACACGAAGGGACTGGTCGCAGGGACTAGTCCCACGAACAGTTCACACGCAGGGACCAGCATAATTTGAGGGGACAAGTCGCAGGGACCAAATTGTCCCACGAATTTCTAATGAAAATGGTTTGAATTCGTGGGACTAGTCGCAGGGACTAAATTTTGTGGTCCCTGCGACTAGATTTTCTAAGAAAGTGGGTGTAGTTACACGAAGGGACTTTGGTCCCCGACTAGTCGCGGGACTAGTCGCAGGGAAAGCCCTCCGTGTGTGCCGACCTTTTACTGTTAAGGTTAGAAAAGACGTCAATTCCGTGACAGAAAGTCGTTTTGTGTTAAACAATGGTTAATGTTTGACTTTGCAGGAAAATGCTTCATAGTCAAAGCGAAACCGACCTTCTTCTCCATTTGGACGCTACCGTAGTGACGTCATCCGGGCATGACTACGAAGGCACAATTCTGCTGACCAGAGACACCCTTTTCATCGTGGGCTCATCTGTGGACGCCATCCAGCAATCTCTTTTCATTCGGGACATTGACTTACAAGAAGACAAGGAAGACAACAGAAACGTGTTCATTGTTAACCAATCAACAATAACCAAGGAAGGGGACGAGGAGGATGGCGGGATGCATGACAGTGGTGACTCAGACCGCTTAAGGCAGTTTCTCAGAGACGCGCGGGCTCAGGCATTGGAGCAGATATTTCCCCGGAACAGCTCTGAGAGTGATGTGACTTGTGTTGGTCAGAAGTTCGTATTGCTTCTTGATCCAATGTTACGGAGGACTCTGGTGTTACAGTTTCACTCTGCTAAAAGGAATTTCACTTCAGGATCATAGCTTCAAACCGGGAAAGACCCATGCCCCTTCTAACTCGTTCGTGCAACAAATGACGCTTAGTTTATCGTAAGTTTTGAAGCCTATAAAAAGTCAACATTTGGTTTAGAAAGGTGCCAAAAGGCAAAGTGCACTTCGAACAGGTACAAAGATTTATTTTAGCGAAAAGGTGCACTTTAAATTCATGTGCTAGTAGGCAGCAAAGTGCGCTGTACTTTGACTCTTCCGTCCTCTCCAGGTTCCGGTTGAGACGAGTTGAGAACGTATGGAATCGATGCATTCCAGTCAATTTATATTTTCCAAACAACAAAAGAAATATTTTGTTACTTCTTGCTATGTTTCGAATCTGAAAGAGACTTAAATTGGAGATGAGAAGCTGAGATAAAATTTGCATTTAATGTTCTGTAAGACTTGGGTATGTCTATATACAAAAGGTCGTAAAAATTGTCAACGGCTGTTTGCTCACAAAGCACCAAGACGTACTTTATTAAACATTACATATCAGTGGTTATTTATTGTAAAAAATAATGTAAAATGTGGTCTCAATAGGGCATTGGAAAATGGTGACATATCTATTGCTTATTTCTTAATTTGAAATTTTCCGAATTAAAATTTATTCAGTACATCAACTGGTGCAAGTTTCATTGCGTTTGTAGTATTCCATTTCAGAGCTAAGTGCACGCGCATCTCAATGTCCACAATTAGTTAACAAATCAGATGGCGATTTCAAGGTATTACAGATTTGTACGCCCATCAACAGTTCTTACGTAATTCTGCTTCTACGTGTCTGTCGCCTAGCGAGTCCGTATCCCTATCAACTCTTCACCAACATCTCGAATAAACGAATAATGAAGTTGGCTGGAGTAAACAGGACAGGGGAACTGACTCAATAATTACTAGTCAAAGTGTTAGTGTGATTCCTTCAGCAGCAAATGAGCTTTTCGGGTTTTGCAGTGAAACAAGAAACGAAAAAAACTAATAAATAAAAGAGGAAGTTGTTCCAGGCTTGTTGATGGTTGGGAGAGTGACTTGAAATCTTTTGTTCGCAGGCCTGAGAAGGTTAACTTGAATACTTTTAGCTGAACTTCCAACGCAATTGTCAAACACTGTTTGTGGCGAGATCTGCTACAGAGAATTCTTTTCAGAGAATCTTTTCAGCAGTTCACAACTTGCAATTCACAACCCTATCCCAAACCAGACTCTACTCCCCAGCGTTATTTTAAGTTCTGGTCAGAGCTTTGGGCTCGAAGTTAAGTTTCCATAAAGGTCGTTCCTCTTGTGATTCACCACTGGCATCTGTCGGCGAACCTTACTCAGATAATCCAGGTCAATTTCGGCAACACACACGTCGCTTCCCTCACCGCACTGAGCAATAACGCAACCCCAAGGATCCACAACCTACAGTGACACGAAAGAAAAAGCGTCAAAAGAACCAAACAAATCCACCCGTTTCTAAGTGAAATAAAGCTTTGGGAACGGGTTGAATGTCAACTTGAGAACGGGTTGTCGCTAACAAGGAGTTACGGGCGTCATGGATTGCCGCCCAAAGGCAGAAAGAGCGGCACACGAACACTTGGATTCTTGAGTATCCAGCATTGTATGGCAACAGAGTGCTGCGTGGGCGTTTGATTGTTTCTTGCAGCGATAAATGGATCAACTACTCCTTGGTTTGGTGAAAAAAAAAAACTCAGTAACAAACTTCCCTCGAAAATCAAGCTCATTTGTTTGAGTTTTAACTCTATTCTTTCGCTTTCCTGTAGCATTTCGGAAAGAAAATATTCTCTTTAAATTCACATATTAAGAGCAAACAGAAAGACCAAAAGGTTTCACGAGTTGGTTCGATAAGCTCATGTTCCGTACCATAGCGTGGCCGTAGGACCTTCTCTTTGCGTTGTGTTGTCCTGTTTGTGCCGCGGCTATCACATAACACTGGTTTTCAATGGCGCGACATCGCAATAATACCTGAAAAACAAAATATAATTGTGCTTCTCACAAAATACCACGAAATTTCGACATTGTAGCCAAACAGGATTTTTTTCCTCTTTTCGTTTTCGGACCTTCTCGGGGACCGGCGGCTTCGCACCCAACAAACGCCCATCACATGCACCCAAAGGCAAGCACCACATAAGTGCAATTTCGTGCATTTTCACCTATTTACCCTCTTCCAAACTGAAAGACAACTGTCAGCAATCTAGATTATTGCATTACGTAATCACTAGTGATTTTATAATCAACTAAAATAATGTCCTGCTTGAGCATCTCGCGGCCATTGCAACACACAGCATACTTGGACCAAGCGCAACAAACCTCCCAATGTGCTGATCCAGTAATCTGTGTAAACGCTGACGGGAAAGTCAATATGTGAGCTCCTTGCTGTGCCAGAACTAGTGACATCTCAGGAAAACGGACATCATAGCACTTGAACAAGAACAAGTCAAGGACAACATTGAATTAGCACAGAAAATTACACTCAACAAGACAACTCTTGCACGTTCTTTCTATAACCAAAATGCATCCCCACTGGACATCTGATAAAGGCAACAGGCTGGCATGCTGTGCAGACACCACATGTGGATGTTTTACATTGTGGGCTATATTTTGATTGGAATGCCATCATTTATGTACATACTCTGAAGTTTCAGCTCCTCCTTTGTGGATTAGACTGAGCGTTTCCATAAAGTGTTCCCAAGAAATTTGAACTCTCATACACTTGAGATTCAAAAATATAAGGCGCTAATCATAGGTTGAATTTGTAGGGACTATAATTTATATTAGTAGATGAGTCACATTACAAAATAATATCTTGAAAGAAACGTTCAATAACACACCCTGGGAAAACCCGAACATGTACTTGTTATCAACATGAAATTTCAAGAGGCACTCATACCCCATCATGGAATATCCTTAGAAGACTTTTAGAAATTCTGAGGTGGATCTCAAAAGCCCAAGCACTGTTTCTAGGAGGTGGGGGTGGAGGCAAACCAAACTTCCTTTCTTGGGAGGAGTATGGATATTTTACTGATGAACACAATTCTGTTCTACACT
Source organism: Pachyseris speciosa (assembly GCA_016490735.1). Lineage (NCBI taxonomy): Eukaryota > Metazoa > Cnidaria > Anthozoa > Scleractinia > Pachyseridae > Pachyseris > Pachyseris speciosa. The sequence continues at coordinate 738,576 of JAEMWC010000326.1, forward strand.
CTAGAGGATACAATGGCAAGCCCAACATTCCCCACAGGGGTGGTGACAGGTGGTGCTATTTTGTCTCCAGGAATTGTTCCATCACTCTCCTTCAGTCTGGGTCCATTCTCAACATCAATGTCAAACAGATGTATCTTGCGGTATACTTCTACTATGGCACCACTATCATTTACCATTACATGTGAGTTGTACAGTCTTTTATCATCAGCTGGACCCTGTAAATTTGATGTACACAAGACATTGTATTAGGAGTTTGTTAAGTGTGAATGTCTAGATGATTGGCTATAACCTTGATTATAAGCTGAGTATAAATGAGGTAGACTTTCTTTTCTAATCTGAAGATGCATTGTATGTGTATAGTATAATAGGAAGTGAACTACAGAAAGGACAGACAGATGATAATCCTTGCAATTTTAGGCAGACTACTTGTCAAATCCTGAACATAATTACAATAGACCTAAATTCATCACTTTCAATTTGACTGCTTTCAGACTTCTCCCTCTCCTTATTATCAGACATAGTGTATCTGCCCATCTCAAATGCTCAATCATGCTTTCTTGTATAGATTAGTTTTGGTAACTTTTCTTCATTGGATTAGTATCTTCTCTTTAAAAATGATACCCAATTTCCAGTTTCATTAAAATCCATGGACTTAATGTGAGACTAGAATGTTCAAAAACAGTCACGTTTTTGGGAGGCACACATTTACCTCTGCCCAGTATGATGCAACTTTGAGACAAAACAATGCAAATCTGGTAACTATTCAGTCAATTTACCGATATAATGGAGCAAACCTTTTCATGGTATCCTCCAAGAGAAAGCCACACACAAAGCTCCTTAGCTAAGCCACACAAACTCTGCACTCTTGGGCTCTCTAAAGGAGCAGCCATGGACAACGTCTGTTCACGGTTTTCACCTACATAGTCAAAACATTCAGGAAGAAAAACAACCTGCAAAGAATGAAACCATCTTTTCTGTTGGGATGAGTAGGCATTCTACACTTCTTAAGTACAAATCTACTAGTATTTTATCACAAATGCTGTTATCTGATTTAGTTGGCTTATTCATTTCTGATTGGATACCTATATTAATGAGCCAAATTTGGCAACAAAGACTCTTGGTAGGGAATGCTCATTAATGGGGGTCTATTATACTCTGACAGTCTGGCAGTATAAGCCTATTTGGAGTGTCGGTTTGTGGGAACATGCGTATGATTTTTGGCAGTTTACAGTCAAGAAATTATTGTGCGGTTGCCAGAAATCATAACTTTATTTTGCGGTTTTCAGTTTGCTCATGTTTGGTGGCAGTCATTCAAAAAGAGTTAATAAGCTCAGAAGATAGTCAGAAGACTGAACAGTCGCTTTATTTTCCTTCAAGACTGGTTTCTCCTCTCCCGGAGTTTGCCGCAGTTTCCAGTTTTCTCCCCTACCTTGCGGGGAGGTAATTTGAGTCAAGGCCAGGCAGAGCATGTAGAAAGATGGCGGCCAAGTTTGTGGCCGATAATATGTTCGATATAATCAAATGCATTGCCCTATTTATCAGCTTGTAGCAGTGCCAAAAGATTTTATCCAAAAGGAAAAATTTAGAATGAAGCTGCCTCGTCCCATAAAAAAATTGCAGCCGCAAAAAGAGCTACCAACCTCAAACCCAGGCTCTCTCTCTTTTCCTCCCCTGTTGTCGAGAGAGAGACCCTGGTTGGACCTGATCATGTGACCAGTAAAAACAATACCGCAGAGAGGGTGGGTCGTTAATTGTCTCAGTAACAGTTTCTTGACTTTGCCACTGGTCTTTGCCATCAAATTTTTCTACCACCCAGATTTTGGATGGTCACGTGATCAGGACAAGAGTTTCCTCAAATGTTTACAGCCATCCACATTGATCCAAAAGGTCACAGAAGATCAAGAAATATATTTTTCAGTTCTCGTTTAAACCGTTTAACCCTTTCTGTTCAGCTATGTTACAGTGAACTGTTCTGACCGGACTTCATTGACTGTGGCTTTTCTGGTTTACGGGTTTAATACAAGCTGAAATTTTCCGCTGGTTGTTTTGATCGTAAGCCATAGACAGCATTTTATAGGTAACTGAATGGAATTAGAAATAAGAAGTTCCTCTGTTAAAATTTAAAGGTATTCAGGAATAGAAATACGATTATTGTGCTAACATATCGTAAAGCATTTGTAAACTACATTTAAAAGATTGGCTACGGTGATAATCGCAGTGCTATAAGAGCGGTTTCAGTCTTTAGAAGAAAATGAAGGCGGTTTGCGGTCTGGGAAGAACAACATATGGCGGGTTGCGGAATGCACAGACCCCTATAATAGACCCTCATTAATTGCTTTCACTGAGTGAAAAAAAAAAAGATTTTGAGAAGGGTGGTTATAAGGCCAAAACTTTGCTAAGATGTCTTGCATAAATACTAACACTTGTATTACAGAGGGGTGGAAATTAGACCCTTTCAAAGCTTGGGGATCAATAATCAGTCCCACCTTGGCACCTCTTGATTTGGCTTTTCTCACCAGATTCTCACAAATTCCCAGATTTCGATTCACGTCACTGGTGGAGTTCATCTGACAAACTGCCACAAGAGCAGCCCCAGCCTTTGATTGTTGACCATTCTGCATCATCGAATCTGTACAAATTCCCCTGACAGGCAGCATAAATTCACACCGATGCAACAAACCGATAAATGACCGATGATTTTTCTCTGTAGACCTTCTCAATGTCGGACCGAGCTTAAATGGGCACGAAAAGGTACCGATAAACAGTTTTGAGATCCTAGAAAGCATTGAATTAATTTCCCCACATCAAGTTCAAATTCTCCGCCATCTTGAAAATATGGACCACCGTTGTAAGTACAATTCATGACGGTTACATGATCTAAGAAATCCTTACCACATGTTCAGCTGACGGCTTGCAGATTCATAAACTTTGAACACGAGGAAGACCACGAGGTACAATAAAAATTGCTCTTGTACTAGTGTCGATTCCCGAAAATGACAGGAGGAAACGTTATAAATCGTCCCAAAAGAGTAAGTATGCCTTTGCAAACGTTCCATTTGTTAAGAGGCATTGAATTTTCGGGGAAGTTGTGTTTAGGAGCCATCAAAATTCTGCCGTCAGTAGCACTTGTTTTTGTGCAGCGTCCTCTCTAGACTCTAGTCGTTGTTGCCTTTGTTGTGTTTTTTTTTTCCTTACAATGGTAATCAAGATAAAACAATGATTTTAATTTCTTTTTTCCGCTGGGCCGCCTAGATTGGCAATTGCTATTTTGCGGGCCAGTCTATTGTAAGACAGTGTAAGATCATTTCTTTACTGAAATGAAGTTGAAGTTTGCAGCTTCTGGTACCTGGTTGGGCTGGATCTACCATTTACTTGAATTAATTATCAAAGCAAATTGTATATAATAGTGTCCAAATCAAATTCTAAGAAAATCAAAAAATCTACATGTACATACTGATCAGTCCAAACTTAACTCCTTTCCTCTTTGATCTCTCTCTCCCCCGTCCCCTCGGGCAACACACCGGGCATTTTGCGGTTTTGAAGTTTTTCTCGAGGAAAAAACCCGTTCAAATGCCCAACGTTTCATTTCATTCATAAACTTTGAATGCTTTTATATGTGTATGAGCAGTACAGTCTACTCTCAAAACCTCTTTTGAAGCACAACCTTACAGCTGTATTAATTTATTTTGTTCTCTCACTGCTCCGTGAAATTCTCCTCTTAAAACTACTTAATTGCTGATAGCTGAGTTAATCTTTTGTCTCACGATTGAGTCACAAAAATGTGGATCGCGACGTTTCGACCGCTATACTGCTGGTCTTCATCAGGCGATGGTGTTGACTGGCTGCGATCCACATCTTTGTGACTCAATCGTGAGACAAAAGATTAACTCAGCTATCATTTGAAACCACGATGACGAACACCTTTCATAATACTTAATTGCTATTGCTATAAACAGTGAAAAACCCAAACCTGTATTATGCCAGACACAACTTTTAAACCTGGATCAAATTTCCCACTCCTACAAGTAAAGGTCAAATTCCCTTTCCCTTTGCCTTTTTCACAGCACACATGCCTGGGTTATGCCTGGGGGTATGGTCAAGTTTCAAATTAATAAACCCATAATTGCCATATTACTTAAGTAAAGAATGCAACTCCTTTCCTTCCAAGATCATTGAATGAATCCCTATGCAAGCATTCAAAAGTGCCATTGCATGCTACCTGAAATACAGTGTAGACGCTGATACTGTTTTAGGCAAAAATTAATAATACACTTGCACTATTACAGTAACTTGGGCTCTCTACATGTATATCTTTAACTTGCACCCCCAATACTGCAACACCCATACTTTGACTTAAAAGTTTGTGAGATGCCTAATTTTGAATGACGATCCATCTTAATCCTTGCTGCTCCCTGAAATATTAAGCTTTGAGCAAATGTAATCTAACAGCTTTCATAAGCAGATTCATTGTTCTTTATTTTACTTGGCAGGCCCTTCAGAAAAACCTAAACAAGCTTACAAGAGTTAAGAAAGCACAAAAGAAGAAACAGCAACAGAAGAATAAGGGAATAAAACAGGGGTAAGATTTCAGGAGAAAAAAATTGGATAATGAAAATATGTGTTTGTATTTATTACAATTATTATGAAAGCTTGTTAAAACTTAATTTGACTCACTAAAGTTCTTGCAACTATTTCTCACTGAGATTTCTATCTGTCACATCACCGCTTTGAGAAAGGCTTCACATGCAATGTTTAGTATCCTCTTCCTATGCATTAATAGTTTTTAAATCATGTCTTGGTTTGCCTGCCAAGTGGTGAAATACGTCATATAACCATAGCAACTTTATATTAGCGTAAAATGGATGAGTGGAACTTGGGAGAAAGAGGGTAGCTATATAGGTGGAATGAAATAATAACGAGTGAACAGAGGGAGTTTTCTAGTTTTCTAAACTACATTTTGTAAACCCTCTGGGTCTCTTGAGGGAAAGTCCTAAAACCCAAAATTTTAATAGGAAAGTTGCAAGTGAAAGTGGGATTTCCAATAGGTGGACAGGTTCAATCCGTTAATTCTTTTGCCAAGAGAACAGAGTATAGAGAAAGAAACAAACTGTACAGGTGCAGAGAGAGAGAATTTCAGAGCTCACCCTGTCCCTACCACCCCTGTTGTGTTGGGTCAGCATCTACGTACACTAACATTAAATGAACTTGTTTTTTCAGCAGCAGCAAGATGGGAAGTACCTCAATATCAGCAAAGAAGAAAAGGCTAATCATGAAACAGATTAAGAGGCAGCAAAAGGAGGCAGATTCAATGGAAGGTACATGGAAATGCTGTTGTAAAGTAGTCCATTTATCTGTAAAACCATCTGTGGGTTTGTTTTTATTTAAAAACTTGTGTGTATCTCAAACACTTGGATTTTGATTCTATAAGCCCTAACACTTATCACTTTCTTAATATTTGTAGTTCTTACAATGAATCATCATTATTTAACATACAGTCAACATATACATGGTGATGAAAATGACACCACTGATTTTTCATGTACACTATTTCTTGATCGTTGGAAAAATTCTCTCATTGTGCACCATAGCAAACAGGTGGAGGCCTGAGTTCAAGGAGAATGTGCTTGTTGAACATTTGGGCTTAAAAAGTAGTGGTAATTGGATTCTCTTTTGAATTTCTCCAACAGTTCTTCCAGAGCAAACCAGCACCAAATTCAAAAGTAAGACAAGCACAGGGAATTCGAACACAGCTGAGAAAATGGACACAAGCTAACTAAAGATTGTGAACTGTGCTGAGACCCTGTGGCACTGTAAACTCAAAAGGCTAACAGAGCTCCAGCTTGTAATTTGATGCAGTTATCAATTTTCACCCTTCAAAGTACAAAAGAGCCATAGGAAATTACAGCCTACTGACAAGCTTGTATTTGAATGGTCCCAGCTCAGGGACTAATTCAAAGAATTAAAAAATAGAGGACAGCTTGTTCAACATTCCAACCTCACCACCGGGAAGTACTGTTCATTAGCTTTTTGTTGACTGATGTATGGGGCTGAAATGCTCTCTCACAGACTCAATTAAAAACAGTGTAAAAGTTTTAACTGGAGCAGTTTTCAATTGAGTGTCGTAAAACCAAAACCAAAGCAATTACTCCAGCCAATCACAACAGTCCGAAACAGTGCACTAAACCAATCAGAGTTCGAAGTAATTACACATAACCGGCACAAAGCGCGGGAAAATACACGCGTGCACGTCGTGATTGGTTTTGGTTTTGCTTCTCATTGGTTGAGAAAGTGGTGGGAGTTTTGCTGGCCAATCACAGAGCGAAGCAATGCAAAACCAAAGCAAAACCAGAATTACTTTCGACACTCAATTGAAAACCGCTGTAAGAGGAATAACACGTCAAGTGGAGATATGAGGATTACTGAGA